>JZKD02S1669169.1:128741-139837 GCA_000966675.3 Picea glauca | reverse complement strand
AAGTTAAGACTATGTTAGATGAATTTGTTGATATTATAGTTGATTATTTTCCAAATGCATTACCCCCTATAAGGAGTATCAACCATCATATTGACTTAATTCCAAGAGCAAGTTTACCTAACAAAAAAACATATAAGATTACAACCCAGGAGAATGAAGAGATTAAGAAGTAGGTATAAGAGATTTTGGATAAAGGGTTGATAAAGGATAATTTGAGTACATGTGTTGTTCCAATAGTACTCATCCCAAAGAAAGATGGAGGATGAAGTATGTGTATTGATTCAAGGGAAATCAATAAGATCACAATAAGGTACATATTTCCTTCACCTCATATTGATGACTTGTTAGAATGTTTGAGTGATGCTAAGTATTTTTCAAATATTGATTTGAAAAGAAGGTATCATTAAATAAGGATCATAGAAGGAGATGAATGGAAAACAACTTTCAAAACTAATAGTGGATTGTATGAATGGTTGGTGATTCCTTTTGGTCTCACAAATGCTCCAAGTACTTTCATGAGATTAATGGATGAGATTTTGAAAGAATTTATTGGAAAATTTGTGATAGGATATTTGGATGATATCTTGATATACAGTCCAGAAAAGGAAGAGCATTTGAGACACCTAAAAATGGTTTTGAGTACGTTACATGAAAACAAGTTGTTGATCAATTTGAAAAAGTGTAGTTTTATGAAGAATGCGCTGATATATTTTGGATTTGTGATATCTAAAGATGGTTAAAAGATGGATCTAGAAAAGGTTCAAGCATTAATAAGTTGGCCTACTCTAAGAAGTGTGTTTGAGGTAAGAAGTTTCCATGGTTTAGAAAGTTTTTATAGAAATTTCATCAGAAGTTTTAGCCAATTATGTGATCCAGTTGTGGAAACAATCAAGGAAAGTAAACAACTATTTATATGGACAAAGGCAGTTGATAGAAATTTCAAATTGTTAAAGAAGAAGATTATTGAACATATTGTTTTATCTTTTCTAGACTTTGGTAAGTTTTTCCAAGTTGAGAATGATGTTAATGGAACTGGAATAGGAGTTATCTTGAGTCAGGAGCATATACCAATTGCATATTTTAGTGAAAAGTTGAANGTTTACCTAACAAAACAACATATAAGATGACAACCCAGGAGAATGAAGAGATTAAGAAGCATGTATAAGAGATTTTGGATAAAGGGTTGATAAAGGATAATTTGAGTCCATGTGTCGTTCCAATAGTACTCATCCCAAAGAAAGATGGAGGATGATGTATGTGTATTGATTCAAGGGAAATCAATAAGATCACAATAAGGTACATATTTCCTTCACCTCATATTGATGACTTGTTAGAATGTTTGAGTGATGCTAAGTATTTTTCAAATATTGATTTGAAAAGCGGGTATCATTAAATAAGGATCATAGAAGGAGATGAATGGAAAACAACTTTCAAAACTAATAGTGGATTGTATGAATGGTTGGTGATTCCTTTTGGTCTCACAAATGCTCCAAGTACTTTCATGAGATTAATGAATGAGGTTTTGAAAGAATTTATTGGAAAATTTGCGATAGGATATTTGGATGATATCTTGATATACAGTCCAGAAAAGGAAGAGAATTTGAGACAACTAAAAATGGTTTTGAGTACGTTACATGAAAACAAGTTGTTGGTCAATTTGAAAAAGTGTAAATTTATGAAGAATGAGCTGATATATTTGGGATTTGTGATATCTAAAGATGGTTTAAATATGGATCTAGAAAAGGTTCAAGCAATAATAAGTTGGCCTACTCTAAGAAGTGTGTTTGAGGTAAGAAGCTTCCATGGTTTAGCAAGTTTTATAGAAATTTCATCAAAAGTTTCGACCAATTATGTGCTCCAATTGTGGAAACAATCAAGGAAAGTAAACAACAATTTATATGGACAAAGGCAGTTGATAGAAATTTCAAATTGTTAAAGAAGAAGATTATTGAACATATTTTTTTAGCTTTTCCAGACTTTGGTAAGTTTTTCCAAGTTGAGAATGATGCTAATGGAACTGCAATAGGAGTTATCTTGAGTCAGGAGCATATACCAATTGCATATTTTACTGAAAAGTTGAATGAGGCTAAACAAAAACATTCTTCTTATGACAAGGAGTTTTATGCAATTGTCCAAACACTAAAGAAAGGATAACATTACCTCATTCCCAAGGAATTTGTTCTGTATACCGACAATCATGCATTACAATTCATAAGAATCCAACCAAAACTAAATCAAAGGCATGCTAAGTGGGTTGAATTTCTACAGAACTTTACATTTGTAATTAAGCATACCAGTGGTAAGGAAAATAAAGTTATTGATGCATTGAGTAGGATTAATTTAATTTTGCAAGAATTTCAAGTCCGCACTTTAGGATTTGATGGATTGAAGGAGATGTATAAAGAAGATGTAGAATTCACTTCCATATCTCATCTCTCTTCCAGTTCATTTTAGATGAAAAAATTCAACATCCAGATTAGCGATTTTTCAGGCAGTTCTTCATTGTGGCTCAGCTCAGGAGTTTCAGCATGAAGACATGGAGATATACCAACTTGTGCATTTTCTTTGTTGGTATTGTTGTTTGTAATTATGATTGAGGGGGGGAATGCTAGCCTCTTTCTCATATACAATCTTTAAGTCTTAATATACCACCTTTGTATATTAAGACTTAATGATTGTATATGAGAAAGAGGCTAACATTATGTAGCCTGTGAAAACCCAGTTGACAGCAATAGAATCCAGTGGTTAAGTTACATAATACAAGAAGGATTATTGTTCAAGGACAATAAAATATGTATACCAAGATGTTCCATGCGGGAAAATCTGATCAAAGAGAAACATAGTGGAGCAATGTCAAGACATTTTGGACAGGACAAGACCTTTGCTCAGATTAATGCTTTTTATTTTTGGCCAGGCATGCATACTGATGTGAAAATATTTATGGAGAAATGTTGAATTTTTCATCATGATAAAGGGAGAAGTAAGAATGTAGGTTTTGTTGGCAGGTTTACAGTTGGTAGTGAGCTTGTCATTGATGGCAAGAACAACGATGGAAAACAGGCTCGGAAGACATCGTAAGTCCAGACAAGAGGAGTGCATAGATGGAGGACAGACCTCGGGCATTACATCTGAGTGTGAGGTCCAACCATCGTTGGATCCAGGAGAACCTGCACATTCTTTAAAGTGCAAGGAGAAGAGGGCTTACAATATCCCGAAATCGTGATTAGATCCAGACCATTGGATCGAGGAAAGTTGATGACCATTGATCTACTTCGAGAGCCTCAGCAGCCATCGAGCGGGAGATGTGACAAGATGAGGAGAGAGAGAGAGGCAAAGGAGAAACACGTCGACGAGAGATGAAAGTGGTAAGTGGCTTTAGGGATACCCACGCGAAATCGCCCATTCCGGACCCCCCCTCCCTTTATTAAAGAAAGAATGGCAAGGGGGCTTCGAAATCGAACCTCAACCACATATCTAAGCGCTTCGATCTCGGCCGCTCAAACTTGCACGGTCCAATTCCGGACCCCCCACCCCCCCCCTTCATTAAAGGCAGAATGGCAAGGGGGGTCTAGAATCAAACTTCAACAATAGATCTAGACGTACAAATCCTGGCCGCCCGAATCAACCGGTTGCTTAGCCGTTGGATCACGGATGAATTTGGGCCGTCAGATTCAGGAGGTACATCATGACAGACCACGTCAGCAAGGAAACGCGGCATAATCCTGCAAGGACAAGTGTAAAGTTGATTCATCATCTCCGGCCACTGGAAACCTCAAATATGAGTGACACATGGCAGCCACTTGGCTCATGACACGTCACTGAGTGATGTAAGAATGAAGTCACTCAGGGAGTTTGACTTCAGGAATTTTAGCTTCATCACTCCCCCAAAATCCCGAAGGCTGAAGTCCCGGGGAGGAGGATAGTCATTGGATCAACGAGAAATCTCGATCGTTGATCTAGAGAGAGAAGTGCTCGTTTGATTGGTGAGTGGTCATAACTCATGGTCACATTGTCAAGAGTTGGAGGGAGGAGCTAGAGCAACCAAGCTCCATTTCAAGGTTCACAATATGAGGAGTCAAGGAAACTCACAGGAGAAACCCCAAAAGGCGAAATCATGAAGTGCCTTATAATGTAGGGTGTGGTCACCACCGATGGTCACATCATCGAGAGTTGGAGAGAAGAGCTTGAGAAGCCAAGCTCCATTTCGGAGTTTGTGACATGGAGAGTCGAGACGACTTTTCATAGAATCCCCAAAATGCAAAATGCAAAATGCATTTTCGGACTTGGTCCCGGGTCACCGCTAGTGGTCACATGAATGGAAGGAGCTAGAAGTTAAGCTCCATTTCAGAGTTTTTTGATTCGAAGTTTTTGGAAGTAACACACGGTAGAAACACCAAAATATGAAATCACAAAACACTCTCGTGCTTGGCCCCTGGTCATAACTTATGGTCACATCGACGAAGGCTTAAGGGAGGAGCTAGCATGATGCTATGCCCCATTTCGTAGATCATGACTTGGAGAGTCGATATGCCTCACAACAGGAAATCACAATATGCAAAATCATGAAATACCTTTTGAGCAAGCCCTTGGTCATGACCAACGGTCACATGAAAGGAAGTGGCTTAGTCAGAAGAGCTAGTGTGTACTGTGAAGTTTTTTTCAGAAAGGGAAAAGGCATGAAAGGATGAGCTCACGCAAGTTATTTCTCCTATGTAACTACTAGAAACCACTGATGGTTTCGGCCTGTCAACTGGAGTAGTTGTAGAGTGATCACCAGAGGAGGCGAAGAGACTTGAGGCAACTGCAAGTGGAGTGTAGACTCATCATAGAGTCAACTGACAGATGGAAATGGGTCGAAGACTGTTACAGTTAGTAAAGCCAAATAATCTCAGGAGAAGAGCCAGTGATGATGAACGTAGTAAAGAGTATGCAGTGGGATAGTGCACGCAGCATGCACAAGGTGCACAGAGACTATAAAAATGCAGAACATAGAAGCGATGTGGGCTGCATTTTTGAGAGTGTGTTATGCAGGTAGAAGCATTGATTCTAGAGGAGAAACAACGTAGCAGAAGAAAAGAATAGATATGCATAACTAACAGAGTAAAAGAAGGCTGAGGTGTAAGAAAATAACAGCATAGCAGAACAGTGATAAGCCTGGTAAGCTAATGACAACTATTGAATCACTGTAATAAATTCACAGAAAGCAAAGTTTTATATTTCAGGGTGGTTGGGAGGTGCTAGGGAGGACTGTTGTCCTCTAAGTGTCAAGTGGGTGCTTGAACATAGGGAGTTGTAGCTTCTATCCGGTAGCATCCAGAGAAACCAGGGCGGTAGGGTGGTGCTAGGGAGAACATTGGTTGTCTGTTATACAGGTTGGTGCCTGTGTGACTGGAAGTTGGTGCTTCCATCCAATTGGTGTTGGAGTAGTGAGGGAGTTGATACTTCCTTCTAGTGGGTGATAGAGAAACCAAAGAGTTGGTTCTCTCAGCAAGTAGCAGCTTGCAAAGCAAAGATGGTAGCCTCATTATGAGTTGCTTCTCATAAGAATGATAATATACAGAAAATAATTATCATATAAAGATGATCCAGGTGGATTATGGTGGCCACCCACCTATTCCACTTGGACCCCCACCATTTCTTCTTTCAGTTTTTCAGTTTCCGCACAGTTTACTATTTTTAGCAGTTTTTTGGGTCCTGAACTTCCAGAGTCATTTTAGGCCCTAAACGATGTTTTTTGAGAAAGAGGGGAGAAACATGGATCATAGATCAATGTTTCTCACCCAAAATTTGTATTCCTCGGATATATCTTTCTAACAAGGTATGGAACGCGTCAAACGGAGATCGTATGCCAAAGTTACATACCTGGGAGGTTAATGTACCAATTTACCAAAACGGGCCCCATAGTCTTGGCGTTTCATCTCCTAGGGTTAGGTATTTGGATGTTTAGGGTTTTGCATTATTTCTCAATAATAATAGGGCTTCGAGCCTCATTGTAACACAATTGAGAGGCCAATAGCGGCCACATCTCTTCTCAAAGATAAGCTACCAACGCCATAGCTAGTTTATTTCCATTATGTTTGTAAGCATATTTTAGTCATTTGTTATTAATGAAATGAAGTCTTATTTCCACTGCATCTATGTGTTTATGTGCATTTATGTATTTCATTGTGTTCCTACATAAATCCGGATCAAAAGAAGAAGAAGTTTTAACCTTTTATGGGTTTCCTTAGGAATATTTGTCTCTGTACTATACATGTGTGTGATTGATGTTGAATACTCTACTGCTTATTTATTGTGATCATCATTAAGAAGTTATGTAATGAATTTAAAAATGGATATAATTGTTTAAGCACAGTAACAACTGATTCACCCCCCNTTTATATGGACAAAGGCAGTTGATAGAAATTTCAAATTGTTAAAGAAGAAGATTATTGAACATATTTTTTTAGCTTTTCCAGACTTTGGTAAGTTTTTCCAAGTTGAGAATGATGTTAATGGAACTGCAATAGGAGTTATCTTGAGTCAGGAGCATATACCAATTGCATATTTTACTGAAAAGTTGAATGAGTCTAAACAAAAACATTCTTCTTATGACAAGGAGTTTTATGCAATTGTCCAAACACTAAAGAAAGGATAACATTACCTCATTCCCAAGGAATTTGTTCTGTATATTGACAATCATGCATTACAATTCATAATCATCCAACCAAAACTAAATCAAAGGCATGCTAAGTGGGTTGAATTTCTACAGAACTTTACATTTGTAATTAAGCATACCAGTGGTAAGGAAAATAAAGTTATTGATGCATTGAGTAGGATTAATTTAATTTTGCAAGAATTTCAAGTCCGCACTTTAGGATTTGATGGATTGAAGGAGATGTATAAAGAAGATGTAGACTTCTCTTCCATATCTCAGCTCTCTTCCAGTTCATTTCAGATGAACAAATTCAACATCCAGATTAGCGATTTTTCAGGCAATTCTTCATTGTGGCTCAGCTCAAGAGTTTCAGCATGAAGACATGGAGATATACCAACTTATGCATTTTCTTTGTTGGTATTGTTGTTTGGAATTATGATTGAGGGGGGGAATGTTAGCCTCTTTCTCATATACAATCTTTAAGTCTTAATATACCACCTTTGTATATTAAGACTTAATGATTGTATATGAGAAAGAGGCTAACATTATGTAGCCTGTGAAAACTCAGTTGACAGCAATAGAATCCAGTGGTTGAGTTACATAATACAAGAAGGATTATTGTTAAAGGACATTAAAATATGTATACCAAGATGTTCCATGCGGGAAAATCTGATCAAAGAGAAACATAGTGGAGTAATGTCAAGACATTTTGGACAGGACAAGACCTTTGCTCAGATTAATTCTTTTTATTTTGGCCAGGCATGCATACTGATATGAAAATATTTATGGAGAAATGTTGAATTTTTCATCATGATAAAGGGAGAAGTAAGAATGTAGGTTTTGTTGGCAGGTTTACAGTTGGTAGTGAGCTTGTCATTGATGGCAAGAACAAGGATGGAAAACAGGCTCGGAAGACATCGTAAGTCTAGACAAGAGGAGCGCACAGATGGAGGACAGACCTCGGGCATTAGATCTGAGTGTGAGGTCCAACCATCGTTGGATCCAAGAGAACCTACACATTCTTTAAAGTGCAAGGAGAAGAGGGCTTACAAACTCCTGAAATCGTGATTAGATCCAGACCATTGGATCGAGGAAAGTTGATGACCATTGATCTGCTTCGAGAGCCTCAGCAGCCATCGAGCGGGAGATGTGACAAGGCAAGGAGAGAGAGAGACAAAGGAGACACATGTCGGTGAGAGGTGAAAGTGGTAATTGTCTTTAGGGATACCCACGCAAAACCGCCCATTCCGGACCCCCCCTCCCTTTATTAAAGAAAGAATGGCAAGGGGGCTCCGAAATCGAACCTCAACCACAGATCTAAGCGCTTTGATATCGACCGCTCAAACTTTCACGGTCCAATTCCGGACCCCCCCTCCCTTCATTAAAGGCAGAATGGCAAGGGGGGTCTAGAATCGAACTTCAACAATAGATCTAGACGTACAAATCCTGGCTGCCTGAATCAACCGGTTTCTTAGCCGTTGGATCACGGATGAATTTGGGCCATCAGATTTAGGAGGTACATCATGACAGACCACGTCAGCAAGGACACGCGGCATAATCTTGCAAGGAAAAGTGTCAAGTTGATTCATCATCTCCAGCCACTGGAAACCTCAAATCTGAGTGACACATGGCAGCCACTTGGCTCATGACACGTCATTGAGTGATGTAAGAATGAAGTCACTCAGGGAGTTTGACTTCAGGAATTTTAGCTTCATCACTCCCCCAAAATCCCGAAGGCTGAAGTCCCGGGGAGGAGGATAGTCGTTGGATCAACGAGAAATCTCAGTCGTTGATCTGGAGAGAGAAGTGCTCGTTTGATTGGTGAGTGGTCATAACTCATGGTCACATTGTCAAGAGTTGGAGGGAGGAGCTAGAGCAGCCAAGCTCCATTTCGAGGTTCGCAATATGAGGAGTCAAGGAAACTCACAGGAGAAACCCCGAAAGGAGAAATCATGAAGTGCCTTATAATGTAGGGTGTGGTCACCACCGGTGGTCACATCATCGAGAGTTGGAGAGAAGAACTTGAGAATCCAAGCTCCATTTCGGAGTTTGTGACATGGAGAGTCGAGACGACTTTTCATAGAATCCCCAAAATGCAAAATGCAAAATGCATTTTCGGACTTGGTCCCGGGTCACTGTTGGTGGTCACATGAGTGGAAGGAGCTAGAAGTTAAGCTCCATTTCAGAGTTTTGTGATTCGAAGTTTTTGTAAGCAACACACGGCAGAAACACCAAAATATGAAATCACAAAACACTCTCGTGCTTGGCCCCTGGTCATAACTTATGGTCACATCGACGAAGGCTTAAGGGAGGAGCTAGCATGACGCTATGCCCCATTTCATAGATCATGACTTGGAGAGTCGATATGCCTTGCAACAGGAATTCACGATATGCAAAATCGTGAAATACCTTTTGAACAAGCCCTTGGTCATGACCGACGGTCACATGAAAGGAAGTGGCTTAGTCAGAAGAGCTAGTGCGTACTGTGAAGTTTTTCTCAGAAAGGGAAAAGGCATGAAAGGATGAGCTCACGCAAGTTCTTTATCCGGTGTAACTACTAGAAACCACTGATGGTTTCGGCCTGTCAACTAGAGTAGTTGTAGAGTGATCACCAGAGGAGGCGAAGAGACTTGAGGCAACTGCAAGTGGAGTGTAGACTCATCATAGAGTCAACTGACAAATGGAAATGGGTCGAAGACTGTTACAGTTAGTAAAGCCAAATAATCTCAGGAGAAGAGCCAGTGATGATGAATGTAGTAAAGAGTATGCAGTGGGATAGTGCACGCGACATGCACAAGGTGCACAGAGACTATAAAAATGCAGAACATAGAAGCGATGTGGGCTGCATTTTTGAGAGCGTGTTATGCAGGTAGAAGCATTGATTCTAGAGGAGAAACAATGTAGCAGAAGAAAAGAATAGAGATGCATAACTAACAGAGTAAAAGAAGGCTGAGGTGCAAGAAAAGAACAACATAGCAGAACAATGATAAGCCTGGTAAGCCAATGACAACTATTGAATCACTGTAATAAATTCATAGAAAGCAAAGTTTTATATTTCAGGGTGGTTGGGAGGTGCTAGGGAGGACTGTTGTCCTCTAAGTGTCAAGTGGGTGCTTGAACACAGGGAGTTGTAGCTTCTATCCGGTAGCAGCTAGAGAAACCAGGGCGGTAGGGTGGTGCTAGGGAGAACATTGGTTCTCTGTTATACAGGTTGGTGCCTGTGTGACTGGAAGTTGGTGCTTCCATCCAATTGGTGTTGGAGCAGTGAGGGAGTTGGTACTTCCTTCTAGTGGGTGTTAGAGAAACCAGAGAGTTGGTGCTCTCAGCAAGTAGCAGCTTTCAAAGCAGAGGTGGTAGCCTCATTATGAGTTGCTTCTCATAAGAATGATAATATACAGAAAATAATTATCATATAAATATGATCCAAGTGGATTATGGTGGCCACCCACCTATTCCACTTGGACCCCCACCATTTCTTCTTTCAGTTTTTCAGTTTCCTCACAGTTTACTATTTTTAGCAGTTTTTTGGGTCCTGAACTTCTGGAGTCATTTTAGGCCCTAAACGATGTTTTTTGAGAAAGAGGGGAGAAACATGGTTCATAGATCAATGTTTCTCACCCAAAAGTTGTATTCCTTGGATATATATTTCTAACAAGGTATGGAACGCGTCAAACGAAGATCGTATGCCAAAGTTACGTACCTGGGAGGTTAATGTACCAATTTACCGAAACGGGCCCCATAGTCTTGGCGTTTCATCTCCTAGGGTTAGTTCTTTGGATGTTTAGGGTTTTTCATTGTTTATCAATAATAATAGGGCTTCAAGCCTCATTGTAACACAATTGAGAGGCCAATAGCGGCCACATCTCTTCTCAGAGATAAGCTACCAACGCCATAGCTAGTTTATTTCCATTCTGTTTGTAAGCATATTTTAGTCATTTGTTATTAATGAAATGAAGTCTTATTTCCACTGCATATTTGTGTTTATGTGCATTTATGTATTTCATTGTGTTCCTACATAAATCCAGATCAAAAGAAGAAGAGGTTTTAACCATTTATGGGTTTCCTTAGGAATATTTGTCTCTGTACTATACATGTGTGTGATTGATGTTGAATACTCTACTGCTTATTTATTGTGATCATCATTGAGAAGTTATGTAATGAATTTAAAAATGGATATAATTGTTTAAGCACAGTAACAACTGATTCAACCCCCCCCCCTCTCAGTTTTCCAACAATTGGTATCAGAGCAGGCCCCTTTTATCTAAGGGTAGATCCTAGAGCTTAAACATGTCAAGCCGTGAAGGAAATTCAACCAATAAGGCCCCTATGTTCAATGGAACAAAATTTTCCTTCTGGAAAGTTAGAATGAGAACCTACATAATGGATTTAGGTGCAGATGTCTGGGATGTGGTAGAGACTGGTTATGTAAAGCCAGTTGTACTAGCTAATAAGGATGACA
>JZKD02S1669169.1:98271-128731 GCA_000966675.3 Picea glauca | reverse complement strand
CATTAATCTCATGAAAGTACTTGGAGCATTTGTGAGACCAAAAGGAATCACCAACCATTCATACAATCCACTATTAGTTTTGAAAGTTGTTTTCCATTCATCTCCTTCTATGATCTTTATTTAATGATACCCGCTTTTCAAATCAATATTTGAAAAATACTTAGCATCACTCAAACATTCTAACAAGTCATCAATATGAGGTGAAGGAAATATGTACCTTATTGTGATATTATTGATTTCCCTTGAATCAATACACATACGTCATCCTCCATCTTTCTTTGGGATGAGTACTATTGGAACAACACATGGACTCAAATTATCCTTTATCAACCCTTTATCCAAAATCTCTTATACATGCTTCTTAATCTCTTCATTCTCCTGGGTTGTCATCTTATATGTTGTTTTGTTAGGTAAACTTGCTCTTGGAATTAAGTCAATATGATGGTTGATACTCCTTATAGGGGGTAATGCATTTGGAAAATAATCAACTATAATATCAACACATTCATCTAACATAGTCTTAACTTCTGCAGGAAAATAATCCAAATTTGTACTTGTAAGGATTACCTTGGGATTTCCAATCAAAGCAAAATGTACCTCTTCTTTCTTGACTTCTTGTAGAATTTGTTTTCCACTCATCAGCAACACACTAGGACCAACTTCTTATTTGGCTCCTTCATCCTACAAATACAACAATACATGCTTGTGTCCATATTTTTCAAGAGAATATGTGCTCCTCCTACCATCATGAATGGATTTTCTGTCGTACTTTCGTGGTCTTTCCAACAAAATATGGCAGGAATCCATGGGAATTATATCACATAATACCTCATTCTTGTAGCTACCAATATGAATTTCCACATGATACTATTCATTTACCAAAATATGATGTCCTTTTTGCAACCATGACACTTTGTAGGGAGTGGGATGTACTTCCCTCTTTAATCCCAACTTCTCTACCATCTAAATGAAAACCAAATTGTTTGTGATACCATTGTCAATGAAAACCTTGCAACACTTTCCTCTTGACTTGCATACAATCCTGAATAAAATATTCCTCTCGGATGGTTCCTTTGCTTCGTTTTATGAATTGATCAGAACTCTCTTCATCAACAGTGATTCCCCTACCTCTCAAACTTTTTCTTTTGCAATTGCATTCACATTCTCTTCCTTTGCTTCTGCAACATGTTCACTTTTGTTACTTGATGACTTATTTTTTGGACAGTCCCCTAACATATGGCATGTCTTTCCACATGTGTAACATTTGATTTCTCTACCTCTACCTTTGCCTCTTGAAAAAAATATCATGCCTATGGATTCTCCTCCTCTTGGTGACTAACTACTTGATCTTCCCCCTTCATCTTTTGGAGTCTAAAATATTCATCTGCCACTAGTTTTCCCTTTGCCTCTTGCTAGACTTATTCCTCTTCTCTTCTGGCTCTATTTTATGGCCATATTCTCATCTACCTTAAAATATTATTGGTATGCATCTTCAACTGTACTCAGAAACAAAATGCTAATTTCATCATGAATCTCATACCTCAAACCATTTCTATATCTGGAAACCTTTTCAACATCCTCCTCAACATGACCATATCTAATACTCACCCTGTAAAACTCCTCTATGTACTCCTTTATTTTCATATTCTTCTGTTTTAGATTATGCAATTGTCTAAATAAATTCAATTGATAATCCTTAGGCATGGACTTGCATTTGAAGTTATTAATCATTATGTCCCAATTCTTAATCTTGGATTTACCCTTTCGATTCCTGTCTTCTTGTCACCATAGAGTTGTGTGACCTTTTATCCTTGTCACTACATAATTTACCTTCTTCCCTTCATCTACATCCCCATAATCAAAATATTTATCTAGAGCATTAATCCAATCAATTATTTATTCAAAATTTAGGTTACCTTCATACATTGGTACTTCTACCTTTTCTCTAGAACTGACCTTTGTGACCATCCTTATCAGTTTCTCTTTTTTTGTTTCTTATTCTTCCTCTTCCTCATAGGTTATTGTATCTTAACTCTCTCTAACATATCTTATGTTAGGCTACCTCTTCTTGGTAGTATCCATGACTTCCATCCTTTCTCGAAGTTGTATCACCTCTTGTTGCAATTCTACATTTGCAACTGGTATTCCTTGACCTCTTCTTTTGGGTGGCATTGTCTCCTTATTTATGGCACACTTTTTGTATGCACTCTGATACCAAAAATGATGCAGACTTACCAGGTCCAATTACCTCTGGACATAGTTATCAAACAACTCTATTGACAACTTCAAACAAAGTTTCCCACAAACTCCTTAATTGGCCTCGGATCATTCTCCTAACAAAGTTCTAAACCACTCTGTTACACACACCAATGGACAAGTTACCTTGAGCGTCTTTTCTCCCTTTGGTGCAAATTATTTGTTCCCAAGAGACCAAGTTCTCTACCTTAGGCTAAGGCCATCATCGTCAAAGGATTATTGTTATGGAGCAATCATAATGTTCAATTGTTCTGACCTGACAATAGACTTATCGTCATCGACAATTTTAACCAGGATTGAACACACACCCAACTACCCCTGATGATCTACCAGTCCCGATGATATATGTATCATCGTCGACAATTTACCAAGCAATAAGTGCACAAAACTCTACTGCCCGACGATCTAATAGTTCGACAATACATTCCACCTCCAATCATTATGGACTGTCAATCTAGGCTTAAAATATTTAATTGACACCATCTATTAACTTACCCTTCACCAATATTCCCATTAGTCTCTATCATTGATACTATTCATCGATTTAATCCTCACCATCCATATATTTAGCCTGCTCAACTCATCATCGTCGTCCCAATTCTCATCGATACAATTACCAAGTATGTTGTTGTCGATGATCCTAGAACTGTTGTCGGCTCTCTAGATCCTTCACCTTTATTGTCAATGATTGTTTGTCATCGACACAAATCCTTCAAGAATGTTGGGGTCATGATATGATAGTGACCTGATCGTGGTCATTGATTTCGAACAAGGATTCCCTCAATCTAATCCTAGTCGTCCATTCAATTTACACTGTAGAATGATTTCTACAGTCATCAACTCGACTAGATAGACCCTGAAACATAGCTATGGATTGATTCTTTTCCTCTTCAACCTCGATCTACTTGTAAATCCGTATTAAGGATTTGCCAACAATCACCTGCAAACACAATGCCTCGTCACTCTACCCCAAAAAATTATAAGTAGATTTTAAAACCAATTATGCAGGGAAAAACATGATTCCAAAATCAATGAATTTCATTAAGATATCTAAAGGAATAAGGTTACAATAGGAGGGCTCAATTCCTTCTTGGTGTCTCAGACCTATGCACACTCACACTCTTACACACAATCACACTTTCTAACATTGGTTCAATACATAATAACCAATAAATCTTCGAGCTCTTGGGTATCTCACAAACCAACACATCTTGAGCTATCTCAACCAAACTCTAAATCTAGGAATCTCTTTCTAAATTTTAATAACATATTGACACCTATCAACCAATAAATCAAAATATCTTATAGATATATCTCGTATAACTATTACAAATGGAAAATAAAACATTAAGGAGCCACATCCCTTAGTAACGTTTGTGACCCTTAGACAATCTCGAAATTTACTGCCAGATGCTCCTGCATCAATCATGGGGAAAAAACATCCATTTGATGGGATTTAATGCCCTTATGAATATCCAAAGTGGCTTAGAATCTCCATGAATGATGTGATCGATATATTCTTACAAAGACAAACAAAGTACGCCCTCCAAGGGTCCACCAGTCATAGAATCATGCGAAGTAAATCATATTTAATACAAGAGCCACCCAAACAAGTAACATTAGATCCCCCCTTTAATATTTCACACATGCTCAAAAAGTTTATACAATTTTCCAAATTTAAGTATTGGAGGGTTATCCAGGTAAGATATTAGGTGCGTCAATACCGAAGTATAGGGATGTTTCCCAAGTGGACCCTATCTAAGCCATGTAATGATTGTGAGGTGGTTTGTAGGAAATTGTTTTGGGAATGGGGTCATTAACATGCAAGGTCTTGTATGGTCTCATTTTCATGGGAACCTTTGTAGAGGGTGTGTGACATATTGAGTTACCCTTTCCCCAATGATTCCTTTTTCCAAGCCCACTTTTATGCCTTTTACTGTATTATGATTTGAAAATCCCCTTAAAAAGGTTTCAAGCATAACATTCCTTGCTTTTTATTTATGATGGGGTATTTTAAAGTACTTATTTATAGGTGAGGCTTTTATTCGCACTCGGGACTTAGTGGCGGCATCAAATGGGGAGTATATCTCAAGTATGAGTTGGTTTTTTCTTTACCCTTTACCCCACCATTGCATTTTGGTCATGGATGCTCTTAACTTTCTTTATTTATTTAATTTCACCAACAATCCCTATGGACCTTTATCCCCTTCTTCCCATAAGATAATGAGGTACAAGCCTTTTTGCGGTACATGTAACCTAAAGATCCAAAATATGAGGAAACATAAGGGAAATATGATGGAAAGTGGTAAGTATGGTCAGGAATGGTATGATAGCTCTTCAAGAAGACCCCCTAGTAGCACTCATTTTACCCAAGAGTGACGACACTTACTAGGATATCAGGATAACCACCAAGGTGAAATGAGGAAAAAAGTATAACTTCCAATAAAATGTTATCTAATCAGAAAGAATCCTTTGAAACACATTCAAATGCCTCAAATATTAAAATGACACTTACCATGAAACTTAACTACTTACCTCGTGAAGCAAGACCTATTACCTTTAGGTGGAGGATACTAATGTGGTGGAATGCTTCTATGTTGCAGACGATGATGGTGAAATATGGTTAAGAGGAGGGGTTGTATGGGCTATGCTGGTAATCCAACTCTCAACACCCCATGTTTGCTACTTGTGGGCCTTGAAACTCGATCTCCTTAATTACCCCTAGATGTGGGGGGGGTTAACATCTAGCTCCTACATGGGGACATGTTCTCACTGTAGAGTGCATGAGAACCTCAACATCTCTAGTACGACTTGTTCCTACACACACATCTAATAGAAACTACGTTAATGTATGCGGGGTAGTGTAACTCACCCATTTATTCATACAACAAAAATCCATACAACTAAAGAAAGAAACATAGAAAAAATTTCAATTTTTTTTTGACAATATAACATACACACACACACACATACATGGAATATCAATATGAATATAAAAATACATCTGTGCATAGAGACCAAAGTATGATGCATGTAAAAAAAAATTATAATGAAAATATATGTGTGCATACAAAACAAGATGCAACTACACCGACATGATATGAAATGAAAGTATGTACAATGCAATGAAAAAATGAAAATGAACTACCTACTTACCCGAGGTCCAAGTCCTCTAGAAGTCAAGTCCCATCGATGTAGGGTTGGAGGAGAGACCCATCAATCAGAAAATGCATCTTCCTCCCATTCATCGTGGCTAGATAGTATGAGTTTGCACCTGACTTCTTCTTGACCATGTAAGGACTAAGCCACGACACTTCACACTTATTGCTATAATCAGGCTCTCGTTTCCTTTTGTCCCACATTAGTGCAAGCATCCCCTCATCAAACACTATATATGGTATGTCTTTAATATATGGCTAGGGAGGGTGAGGGGCATTGGTGGAAACTTTGATAACTCCCTTGCATGACTGAGATCCTTGCTTCTATATCTTAAAAGTTTCTCTTCATAATGGTCAATATTTGGAAACAAATCAACACTATCAAAACTATCCTCCTAAGAAAATGATAAGGCTACCAAATCTTGATCTGGATCAAGAGTATGATGAGTTTTTTCCTACTAAAAGGGTATGTCAAACTCATCATCCCTCCAAATATTTGGGCTACTAGTTTCCTACACATGCATATTCATAAATGGTTGACTATATAAATCATTGAATGTTCCATCTCTCATCAGGATGCATCCATGAGTAAGGTCTATACTGAGACAACCCCCCAAAGTAGCACCCCACTTTCTAGACAAGAACATCCCCCATGCAATACCCCCAAGGATGAACCCAATTGTAAATTTACACATGTTTTATAGGCTATTGAGCCACGATATTATGGGCCAGAGTTCCTATGTATATATGTTTTAGGTCAGAGTGCCTGTGTGATTATTAGGCTGGAGAGCCTATATGTTGAAAGGCCTTTGAGTAAACATTGTAAAATGTAAACACTCAGATATATTAATAAAATACATCATTGTTGCAGACTAAGTCAGATAAAAGAGTACATGGKAATAKGACTCCACAAGATGGAAAGGAGGCTAAGGGATTAAGGAAGAGGGGATAAGTTAAKGGGGCTTAATCCAAGGAATAAAATRATATTATTTCTAAGTTAAAAATTCATATGTTATGTTTTATCCTAAGCTCCTAAKTGAGAGGAATGAATCACCAAGTGGAKAAAAAGGTGGTTCTTTGAGTGCCAAGTGTCAAGTTAGGCACATGCATATATAATGTTGGGAATTAGTGTAATTCTTATTATTTTTCCAATCATTCTATCATATGTACCCTGGTCTRGGAGTGTAAGTTGTGGAGCTTGTGGTTACCTTGTAAATATTTGGTGGTTTRGGTTGAAGAAGCAGGTTGTYAGGATTGTGGAGAATTCTCTTTGGGAAAGAGAKTTGTTGGGAATAGGTTTCCCTATGTGTTGGCTAGTGGGTGTTTCAACTCTTAGAGAAGTTGTGTGTTCTCAGAGCTACAAAGMTATGAGAATTTATGGTTGACCTGTTKTTGAATTCCTAGAAGGGAAGTGGGACAACTGAAAGACTATTGAGCAGAGAAGGGGTACACTTCCTGGGGTTGAACATGCTATGGGGAATGAGAGTCTGTGAGCTGGTAACTGTTGTTGGAGTTGGCACCTATGTATGTACTTTATTTTGTTTCCTGTTAGACCTCAGTTTGTCTTAGGTATACTTTTCCCTGGTGGATTCATAGCCCCAACTCAAGGGTGACCTATTTTTGAGAGTATATGAATAACATAGTCTACGGCTGGGAGGAATGTCTGATTTCTGCATGCAGTTGGTGTTTTACAACAAAATATAAGTGTTCCCTTATGTGTATTTACATGTTGATTAATGTGTGTAATATATTTAATTTTGTTTGTTGTAAATGTACATAATTATGCATGAAACGTGTGTTGTTAGATTTCATAATCGTGTTCATATGCAAGGAATTTTTCTAATAAATGGTATCAGAGGAAAACTTTTGTGTGGCGTGGCTCATCTTGGAGGTTGGGGATGTTACACCCCATGCATCTAGTACATCAATCACTATCACATCCATCTTTATATCAATGTGGGGGTATGCAACTAAGTATAACTCTAGGTATTTGATAAGGCCATATACTTTGACTGTCTCCAAATCAATACTGCATACATTTCCATAAGGACTTGTTACTTTCAAACCTAATTGTTTCATAAACTTCAAAGGCATCACATTTTTCGAGGTCTCATAATCAAGCATGCAATTATTTATCCACAAACCATTGATTCCCAATGATACAAAAACGGGTGGGTTTCCATCCTTCTTGTTTCCATGGTACATAGTATGTAATATCACGGGTGGATCGTCAACCCCATATTGAAGTTTTAGAGCCTCGATGAATTCTCGTCTTACGAAGGGAATCTTGCACATCTCAACCATTAGAACACCCATGTTCATCTTTCCAACCATACTTTGAAATTCAATACTCATCTCAATGCCTTTCTTCTTCTTAACAGGTTGTGGAAGTAAAGATTCAACTAGCGGTGGAGAAGGATTCATTGTGTTAGTTGATCAGAATGATGTTTTAGGGGCCTTGTTCCTTCTTGAGTAAGTTAAAAATTCTCTCCTTTTGTGCCTTTCTTTGGGTGCCTCATCCATTTGACTCAATCTCTTAAGTCTAGCATGTATAGCTATTTTCTTCTTTCTTTCCTCGAGCTACTCCTCAGTAATATTGTAGCATTCTTCGGAATTCACCATGAAGGTTGTGTCAAGGAAATTCATGCAATGAACATAATCGTGATCTTCTTGCTCTATTAGTATTATACAATCAACCTCTCAATGAAGTTCATTAAAAGGTAAACACCCAAGTACCCCTTCAAGTTAATCATCTAAGTAGGTGCCAATGTATCTGTTGCCTTTGTTTCTTCTTGGGGTCTTGGTATCCAACATGTGCTCCCCCTTTGTGGCCTATTAATGAACTACAGTCTAGAAACATTCTATTGTTGGGATCTTTCCAAGTTGGTTACCCAATTCATAATTTTATTCTAATTTTGAAATATCTGAGTACTCAACTAATCCATCTTCTGAGACAAAAGAATGATTGGATCTCACACATGCATGGCACTAGCTTGTGTCTTTTGTTTTGGTTCTATCTTGGCCCGAGGAAACTGAAAAGGATTGATCTTGGAGCTCAAGAGGTTCTCTTTGATTCTTACTTCCCTTTCCTTGGTCAAATTTTCAGCCATTTGTTCCTTTAATATAAATCCAAGATTCCCTTCAAAGGCATTGATGTATAGGAGAAGGACTGTTGCTTCTATTGGAGCTAATTATTTTGGAATTGTTTTGAGAAAATTGTCGAATCTGGCATCAAACTCTTTCACCATCTCATTTTATTTCTTCTTAATCTGATTGAACTTGATCAACAACATTTTTCTATCCATTTTGGTTCCCCATCTCTTCAAGATAGCTTCTACTAGAGCATCACATGTTTGGATTCCTCCATCTAACAAATTCTTGAACCACTTCCTAGCATCTTCTGTGAAATAGGAAGCCAACAACTTCATAGCAACATCTTCTTCATCAGGGCTTATGGGGTTTTGGCCAAAGGCGTCATAGATAGCATCTATATGTTCTTTAGCGGTGACAACATTGTTTCCAATAAACTTGGGTAACCATTCACAAAACGTCTTAGGCATATCATGAGGATACCCTTGGATATGGTTCATAGTCAATGGTTTGCAGAAATTAACAGTCCAAGATTTAGTAGTCATTGGGGTAAGAGGAAGGCTTCCTTGAAACAATGTTTTGAAAACATGTGAGTTATGAGGAGGCCTTCATCAATATATGTATGAAGGGTTGAGTCTTCTATCAACTTTGGGTTGAGTTCATTTAACATCCAGGTTCTTTGGATGTGGAGTCACCTGGTGAAATTTATAGAGGGTTCATCAAAAGATTCAAGGGTGACTTTCCTCGGTGAAGTTAAAAATAAAGCTATGGATAAAGTCTTTGGGGAATGATTTACAAATATCATTTTGGGTCCAGAAAGGATTCTGAATCCTCCCCAACATCGATGCCAAAATTTGTATTTCACAAATTGTCGCTTAGGAAAATCCAGCCACAAGCATCACTAGTGTGACACAAGTAGGTGTAAGAACCACTTTCATCTTAGCAAATACTACCCTTGTTTTAGTTATGGATAAATTCAACAGAAGGGAGGCTTCATGGAATATATCAAGGGAATGGATAGAAATGAGCAAATGGTTTGGAAAGATCATTGTTTTGATCACTTGAATAAGGTGTCCAGGGCTTGAAGAAAGAAGGATTGGGAGAGGGAAGATGATAAGTTGGGATGTTACCTACAAAAACAATGTTAACGCAATAATCCCAAGATAAAATATCATGAAATCATCCCAAAAAACACTACCAACTCAACAAGTAAGGCTTTTTGTCATAAAATTGCAGTAGACTAAAGGTTATAACAACAATGAAAAAAATGTAACAACCACAATATTTCATTGTTAAAATTAGTAAGTAATGGTATTAGATGAAATCCCTTAACAATCAGATAATTATCCAATACTTAAACAACTATTTTGACATCTAGAAGGGATGGAAAATTAATGTTATCAACAATGTATAACAACCCTAAAGGCTGTAGAAAAATGTTACTACAACAACAAGAAATCACCATTAAAATCAAGAAATGAATATGCCAAGTTGTAGCCCTTAACTTCTAGAGAAATATCCAATCATTAGAAAACAACTTCCATGGTGAATTAGCAAGTATATTGAGAGTTATCAACAAAATTTATGCATTCCTAATGGTTGTAGCTTTACTTTTGTAATAACAATAATCAAATTAAGGCAATTTCACAATGTTTTTGCATCAATAGCTTGCTTAGAACATGAGAAATCCAACAAGAGATAGAATGATTTCAAGAAAGAAATTATCACGTTTATCAATGCAACCAATTCCTTATATTCAAAGGGTAAATGGAGTCAAAGGGAGGAGCACAAGAAGGGAAAATATCAAAGAGAAATCTCGGCAACAAGATCAAGAGGAGTCTTAACAATCTCTAGATTTATGTTTCCCTAGGATGTCTATTAAGAGAATAACACTGATTTCTTTGTATATGTTTTATTTCCTTCTAGATAACCTTTTGCAAAAGCTTGAGGGGAAGGGAACGATGCCTTAAGGGGGTCTCAACAATCCTTAGGGGGGTCTTTCTATAAAGGACTAGGTTTAAATGAGTCTGGACAATCTTTAACCAAGCCTTTTGCAAAGCAATAAGGGAAAATTACAGCTTTTAGGATTTTGAAGATAACCTTGAACAATGAGAGTATGCAAAATATCAAAGTAGAAGAGAGAAAAACCACTTCAACCAAGATGTTTTGTAAATCAAACCATATAAACACATTCCAATCTACAAGAGAGATTCCTTAAACCTGAAACATCACCTCCAAGCCAAATCACAATCTTTTTCCATTTTGTGAAAGAAGACAAGAAAGTGGAGTGAAAAAATTTAGAGAGAGATAAGTGTCTCCAATGATGAGTTATGAAAACGAAATGACTTTCCTCTTATTTATAGTGTAATCCCAAGTCCAATATACAATTAGATCCATAATTTTAGTGTCAAAAACATATTTTACAATGAAAATAGTCAAGTTGACCTTAAGAATAGCCTACATAATGCAAAATAATGATAAACATGCCTCCAACATCTCCTTAAAGAGAAAATCATAGGGTGAGTAGCCTCCAAAGGATAGGGCGTCATCATCCCAAGGGTGCCATGTCATCCTCATGATCCAAAAATCAAGCAAACAATGGGGTATTGCACCACCTTTGTGCCACAACATCACCAAGTGTACCCCCCCATGTTACGTCAAGCCTCCCTAAGCATGATGTCGTTTTCAAATAATAAAATTCTCAAGAAATGGGGGGTGATGTCATGTGTGTTTCATCATGCTAAGCCTCTCTCACAAGGCATGAAGCCATCCAATGGTGCAACACTCATCATCTATACCATCCAATAATGGGGCAACAACATCCACCCAATGGGATTTTATGCCTCGATGAAGATCCCAAGTAGCTTAGCATATCCATTAATGATGTGATTGATATAGTCCTTCAAAGGAAAACTAAGTATTTCCTCCAAGTTTCCACCAATAATAAAATCATACCAAGTAAATCATATTTAATACAAGATCCACCCAAACAAGTAATATTAAATCCCTCCTTTCATATTTCCCACATTCTCAAATACTTTATACAATTTTCCAAATTTAAGTATGGGAGGTTTATCAAGGTAAGTGATCCAAGTGGATATCATTGGCCACCCACCTCTTCCAGTTGGCTCACATACAAATTTCATCTGGGTAGTTTTTTTCTAGCTTTTCGGGGCCGTTTTGAGGCCCTAAACAACATTTTTTGGGCCCGCCACAATCACACTATAGATGGAGTTAGAGTGTGACAACATAGTGTATATTTATCACATATACCTTTCCAACGGGCTATCGTGCACCTAAAACAAAGATCGTATGCAAAAGTTACGACCCTGAGAAGTTGACGTACCAACTTACCCTATCGGGGCCCACATGACTTTTGGCGCTTCATCTCCTAGGGCTAGGTTTTTGTATGTGTAGGGTTTTATGTTTACTTATGTATGATAAAAATTCCTAGAGGCCTCATTGTAATGTGCTCAGACAAATGTGCGTAGCTGCCACATCTCTTCTCAAAGATTAGCTACCACCATTCGAGAAAGATTGTTTTCATTCTTCATTTTACAGTTTCAACATATTTGTTTATTGAATAGATGTTAATTTCCATTGTATCTTTGTTATTGTTCTCTATATATCTATGTTAATTTTATATATCTATGTTTCATTTCGTTCTTCTCATAAATGTGGATCAGTTGTATCAGAGCAGTCTTATCTTCATTTGTTTCTATGTGCATGTACCCAACAAGGTCATGGTATAAGCAGTTGGGACTTGAACCATTTGATCCTTTACAAGATTGGCCTAGCCGAACCTGAAGGCCACGCATGGGGTAAGAAAAGAGAGATGATGGGGTGGAATATCCATTTAAACCATTGCTCAAGGAATCTCTCTCTTGACAAAGGAACGAGATGATGGATAACTTTACACAAATACTTCGACGACTGCCAACAACTGATGCATCTTCTTCAAGCGTAGGCGTTGCCCCCTTCAAGGTACATATCAATTTTTATATTCCTATATTTTAAGGTCAAATAGATGCAGATTTTATAGACAAATGGTTCAACCTTCTAGAAGGGTATTTTTCTTTCCACAATTTTTCCGATAGAGAAAAAATTACATTTGCACTCCTTAAGGTCATATCCCATGTCAAATATTGGTGGGAGACTTTCTATGAGAAAAAGGAAATAGAGGGATCTACATTATTTGTAGTTACACCCACTTGGGGTTCCTTCAGGGATTTTATTAAGGAACAATACTACCCTATTGAAATTTATGAGGACTTATATACAAGATGGACCACACTGTGATAGGAAAGGGACCAAACATTGTTAGAGTTCACCAATGTCTTCCATACCTTGTGCCCCAAGCTGTGTATCAATGAATTTGAGAGAAATCTGGAGCTCAAGTACCATAGCAGCATATATAGATACCTCTAGATAGAAATGGATTTTTTGGACATCTCGTCCTTGGGCATTTCCTATCGATATGTTGTCAAAATCGACCAGAAGCTTAAACAAAAGACGTGACAATTCATCTCGTCTGGTCCATCTCTGTGTTCCATCAAGTGATCGAGTGAAACTGATTTTAGAATATCACTATAGTCAGGTGGAAGGACACTTTGATGTAGAAAAGACAGTAGCAGTGCTATAGAAATACTTGGCTGAAACTCCAACAGGATGTCAACAAGTATATCAGGTCCTGCATGTTCTATGCCATTGCTAAACTTGCCATTAAGAAACAAGGCATGTATACCCCTCTACCTACTCCCGATAGGCCCTGGGAATCCATCTTGATGGACTACATCTAGATCCTTACTTCAACCAAGAAGGGAAATGACTGTGTTTTCGTGGTTTTTGATCAATTTTCCAAGATGGAGATTATGGTCCCTACAAGAAGAGCATCACAACATAGGCCACTACCAATCTCTTCTTCGAACGAGTGTGGGTACATTTTGGGATACCAAAAACCATCACCTTAGATAGGGAAAGTCAATTCCTCAACACATTCTAGTTGAGCCTCTGGTCATGGCTAGACACCAAGCTCACCAAATCCACAACCTTCCACCCCCAAACAGATGGACAAACCAAGGTTGTCATTAGGATGATCATGCATATCTTGCACATGTACAATTCCAAGCATCTACGCACATGGGATGAGAGTCTTCCCTATGTTTAGAATAGTTACAACATAGCCATACATAGGTCAACCAACCACAACCCATTTCAGGTCGGGTTGGGATTTCACCATTGGGTCCCATGGATGTTGCACTACCCCTTGTGTCCAAACAAGAATAATCATCCCATCCTCAAACTGAAGTCGAAAAATCCAACTGGTTCATTGAATGAATCCATCATGCCAGTAGATTTAGGATATTTTTTATAATTCCAATTACAAGTACAAGCAACGCCATGATTAACATCAGGTGTCACACAAGTTTCAAGTGGGAGATAAATTTTGGTTTCACTTGCAGAAAGAATAGCTTATAGAACCCCATCAGAAGCTTTGTCCACCACCATCACCAAGGTTGTGGGTGACATTGATTTTGAGCTCAACATTTCCCCCTTCTTTGGCTTGCACCTTGTGTTTAATGTGGACCTCCTTCAATCATACTTTCTACCCTTATTGGACACCTTAGAGATAGNTTGAATTCCTAGAAGGGAAGTGGGACAACTGAAAGACTATTGAGCAGAGAAGGGGTACACTTCCTGGGGTTGAACATGCTATGGGGAATGAGAGTCTGTGAGCTGGTAACTGTTGTTGGAGTTGGCACCTATGTATGTACTTTATTTTGTTTCCTGTTAGACCTCAGTTTGTCTTAGGTATACTTTTCCCTGGTGGATTCATAGCCCCAACTCAAGGGTGACCTATTTTTGAGAGTATATGAATAACATAGTCTACGGCTGGGAGGAATGTCTGATTTCTGCATGCAGTTGGTGTTTTACAACAAAATATAAGTGTTCCCTTATGTGTATTTACATGTTGATTAATGTGTGTAATATATTTAATTTTGTTTGTTGTAAATGTACATAATTATGCATGAAACGTGTGTTGTTAGATTTCATAATCGTGTTCATATGCAAGGAATTTTTCTAATAAATGGTATCAGAGGAAAACTTTTGTGTGGCGTGGCTCATCTTGGAGGTTGGGGATGTTACACCCCATGCATCTAGTACATCAATCACTATCACATCCATCTTTATATCAATGTGGGGGTATGCAACTAAGTATAACTCTAGGTATTTGATAAGGCCATATACTTTGACTGTCTCCAAATCAATACTGCATACATTTCCATAAGGACTTGTTACTTTCAAACCTAATTGTTTCATAAACTTCAAAGGCATCACATTTTTCGAGGTCTCATAATCAAGCATGCAATTATTTATCCACAAACCATTGATTCCCAATGATACAAAAACGGGTGGGTTTCCATCCTTCTTGTTTCCATGGTACATAGTATGTAATATCACGGGTGGATCGTCAACCCCATATTGAAGTTTTAGAGCCTCGATGAATTCTCGTCTTACGAAGGGAATCTTGCACATCTCAACCATTAGAACACCCATGTTCATCTTTCCAACCATACTTTGAAATTCAATACTCATCTCAATGCCTTTCTTCTTCTTAACAGGTTGTGGAAGTAAAGATTCAACTAGCGGTGGAGAAGGATTCATTGTGTTAGTTGATCAGAATGATGTTTTAGGGGCCTTGTTCCTTCTTGAGTAAGTTAAAAATTCTCTCCTTTTGTGCCTTTCTTTGGGTGCCTCATCCATTTGACTCAATCTCTTAAGTCTAGCATGTATAGCTATTTTCTTCTTTCTTTCCTCGAGCTACTCCTCAGTAATATTGTAGCATTCTTCGGAATTCACCATGAAGGTTGTGTCAAGGAAATTCATGCAATGAACATAATCGTGATCTTCTTGCTCTATTAGTATTATACAATCAACCTCTCAATGAAGTTCATTAAAAGGTAAACACCCAAGTACCCCTTCAAGTTAATCATCTAAGTAGGTGCCAATGTATCTGTTGCCTTTGTTTCTTCTTGGGGTCTTGGTATCCAACATGTGCTCCCCCTTTGTGGCCTATTAATGAACTACAGTCTAGAAACATTCTATTGTTGGGATCTTTCCAAGTTGGTTACCCAATTCATAATTTTATTCTAATTTTGAAATATCTGAGTACTCAACTAATCCATCTTCTGAGACAAAAGAATGATTGGATCTCACACATGCATGGCACTAGCTTGTGTCTTTTGTTTTGGTTCTATCTTGGCCCGAGGAAACTGAAAAGGATTGATCTTGGAGCTCAAGAGGTTCTCTTTGATTCTTACTTCCCTTTCCTTGGTCAAATTTTCAGCCATTTGTTCCTTTAATATAAATCCAAGATTCCCTTCAAAGGCATTGATGTATAGGAGAAGGACTGTTGCTTCTATTGGAGCTAATTATTTTGGAATTGTTTTGAGAAAATTGTCGAATCTGGCATCAAACTCTTTCACCATCTCATTTTATTTCTTCTTAATCTGATTGAACTTGATCAACAACATTTTTCTATCCATTTTGGTTCCCCATCTCTTCAAGATAGCTTCTACTAGAGCATCACATGTTTGGATTCCTCCATCTAACAAATTCTTGAACCACTTCCTAGCATCTTCTGTGAAATAGGAAGCCAACAACTTCATAGCAACATCTTCTTCATCAGGGCTTATGGGGTTTTGGCCAAAGGCGTCATAGATAGCATCTATATGTTCTTTAGCGGTGACAACATTGTTTCCAATAAACTTGGGTAACCATTCACAAAACGTCTTAGGCATATCATGAGGATACCCTTGGATATGGTTCATAGTCAATGGTTTGCAGAAATTAACAGTCCAAGATTTAGTAGTCATTGGGGTAAGAGGAAGGCTTCCTTGAAACAATGTTTTGAAAACATGTGAGTTATGAGGAGGCCTTCATCAATATATGTATGAAGGGTTGAGTCTTCTATCAACTTTGGGTTGAGTTCATTTAACATCCAGGTTCTTTGGATGTGGAGTCACCTGGTGAAATTTATAGAGGGTTCATCAAAAGATTCAAGGGTGACTTTCCTCGGTGAAGTTAAAAATAAAGCTATGGATAAAGTCTTTGGGGAATGATTTACAAATATCATTTTGGGTCCAGAAAGGATTCTGAATCCTCCCCAACATCGATGCCAAAATTTGTATTTCACAAATTGTCGCTTAGGAAAATCCAGCCACAAGCATCACTAGTGTGACACAAGTAGGTGTAAGAACCACTTTCATCTTAGCAAATACTACCCTTGTTTTAGTTATGGATAAATTCAACAGAAGGGAGGCTTCATGGAATATATCAAGGGAATGGATAGAAATGAGCAAATGGTTTGGAAAGATCATTGTTTTGATCACTTGAATAAGGTGTCCAGGGCTTGAAGAAAGAAGGATTGGGAGAGGGAAGATGATAAGTTGGGATGTTACCTACAAAAACAATGTTAACGCAATAATCCCAAGATAAAATATCATGAAATCATCCCAAAAAACACTACCAACTCAACAAGTAAGGCTTTTTGTCATAAAATTGCAGTAGACTAAAGGTTATAACAACAATGAAAAAAATGTAACAACCACAATATTTCATTGTTAAAATTAGTAAGTAATGGTATTAGATGAAATCCCTTAACAATCAGATAATTATCCAATACTTAAACAACTATTTTGACATCTAGAAGGGATGGAAAATTAATGTTATCAACAATGTATAACAACCCTAAAGGCTGTAGAAAAATGTTACTACAACAACAAGAAATCACCATTAAAATCAAGAAATGAATATGCCAAGTTGTAGCCCTTAACTTCTAGAGAAATATCCAATCATTAGAAAACAACTTCCATGGTGAATTAGCAAGTATATTGAGAGTTATCAACAAAATTTATGCATTCCTAATGGTTGTAGCTTTACTTTTGTAATAACAATAATCAAATTAAGGCAATTTCACAATGTTTTTGCATCAATAGCTTGCTTAGAACATGAGAAATCCAACAAGAGATAGAATGATTTCAAGAAAGAAATTATCACGTTTATCAATGCAACCAATTCCTTATATTCAAAGGGTAAATGGAGTCAAAGGGAGGAGCACAAGAAGGGAAAATATCAAAGAGAAATCTCGGCAACAAGATCAAGAGGAGTCTTAACAATCTCTAGATTTATGTTTCCCTAGGATGTCTATTAAGAGAATAACACTGATTTCTTTGTATATGTTTTATTTCCTTCTAGATAACCTTTTGCAAAAGCTTGAGGGGAAGGGAACGATGCCTTAAGGGGGTCTCAACAATCCTTAGGGGGGTCTTTCTATAAAGGACTAGGTTTAAATGAGTCTGGACAATCTTTAACCAAGCCTTTTGCAAAGCAATAAGGGAAAATTACAGCTTTTAGGATTTTGAAGATAACCTTGAACAATGAGAGTATGCAAAATATCAAAGTAGAAGAGAGAAAAACCACTTCAACCAAGATGTTTTGTAAATCAAACCATATAAACACATTCCAATCTACAAGAGAGATTCCTTAAACCTGAAACATCACCTCCAAGCCAAATCACAATCTTTTTCCATTTTGTGAAAGAAGACAAGAAAGTGGAGTGAAAAAATTTAGAGAGAGATAAGTGTCTCCAATGATGAGTTATGAAAACGAAATGACTTTCCTCTTATTTATAGTGTAATCCCAAGTCCAATATACAATTAGATCCATAATTTTAGTGTCAAAAACATATTTTACAATGAAAATAGTCAAGTTGACCTTAAGAATAGCCTACATAATGCAAAATAATGATAAACATGCCTCCAACATCTCCTTAAAGAGAAAATCATAGGGTGAGTAGCCTCCAAAGGATAGGGCGTCATCATCCCAAGGGTGCCATGTCATCCTCATGATCCAAAAATCAAGCAAACAATGGGGTATTGCACCACCTTTGTGCCACAACATCACCAAGTGTACCCCCCCATGTTACGTCAAGCCTCCCTAAGCATGATGTCGTTTTCAAATAATAAAATTCTCAAGAAATGGGGGGTGATGTCATGTGTGT
This sequence comes from Picea glauca, assembly GCA_000966675.3. Taxonomy (NCBI): domain Eukaryota; kingdom Viridiplantae; phylum Streptophyta; class Pinopsida; order Pinales; family Pinaceae; genus Picea; species Picea glauca. The sequence goes on along the minus strand of JZKD02S1669169.1, from coordinate 110,164 downwards.
TTCATCATGCTAAGCCTCTCTCACAAGGCATGAAGCCATCCAATGGTGCAACACTCATCATCTATACCATCCAATAATGGGGCAACAACATCCACCCAATGGGATTTTATGCCTCGATGAAGATCCCAAGTAGCTTAGCATATCCATTAATGATGTGATTGATATAGTCCTTCAAAGGAAAACTAAGTATTTCCTCCAAGTTTCCACCAATAATAAAATCATACCAAGTAAATCATATTTAATACAAGATCCACCCAAACAAGTAATATTAAATCCCTCCTTTCATATTTCCCACATTCTCAAATACTTTATACAATTTTCCAAATTTAAGTATGGGAGGTTTATCAAGGTAAGTGATCCAAGTGGATATCATTGGCCACCCACCTCTTCCAATTGGCTCACATACAAATTTCATCTTGGTAGTTTTTTTCTAGCTTTTCGGGGCCGTTTTGAGGCCCTAAACAACATTTTTTGGGCCCGCCACAATCACACTATAGATGGAGTTAGAGTGTGACAACATAGTGTGTATTTATCACATATACCTTTCCAATGGGCTATCGTGCACCTAAAACAAAGATCGTATGCAAAAGTTACGACCTCGAGAAGTTGATGTACCAACTTACCCTATCGGGGCCCACATGACTTTTGGCGCTTCATCTCCTAGGGTTAGGTTTTTGTATGTGTAGGGTTTTATGTTTACTTATGTATGCTAAAAATTCCTAGAGGCCTCATTGTAATGTGCTCAGACAAATGTGCGTAGCCGCCACATCTCTTCTCAAAGATTAGCTACCACCATTCGAGAAAGATTGTTTTCATTCTTCATTTTACAGTTTCAACATATTTGTTTATTGAATAGATGTTAATTTCCATTGTATATTTGTTATTGTTCTCTATATATCTATGTTAATTTTATATATCTATGTTTCATTTCGTTCTTCTCATAAATGTGGATCAGTTGTATCAGAGCGGTCTTATCTTCATTTGTTTCTATGTGCATGTACCCAACGAGGTCATGGTATAAGCAGTTGGGAATCGAACCATTTGATCCTTTACAAGATCGGCCTAGCCGAACCCGAGGGTCACTCATGGGATAAGAAAAGAGAGATGATGGGGTGGAATATCCCTTTAAACCGTTGCTCAAGGAATCTCTCTCTTGACAAAGGAACGAGATGATGGATAACTTTACACAAATAATTCGACGACTGCCAACAACTGATGCATCTTCCTCAAGCGGAAGCGTTGCCCCCTTCAAGGTACATATCAATTTTTGTATTCCTATATTTTAAGGTCAAATAGATGAAGATTCTATAGACAAATGGTTCTACCTTCTAGAAGGGTATTTTTCTTTCCACAATTTTTCCGATAGAGAAAAAATTACATTTTCACTCCTTAAGGTCATCTCCCATGTCAAAGATTGGTGGGAGACTTTCTATGAGCAAAAGGAAATAGAGGGATCTACATTATTTGTAGTTACACCCACTTGGGGTTCCTTTAGGGATTTTATTAAGGAACAATACTACCCTATTGGAATTTATGAGGACTTATATACAAGATGGACCACACTGTGATAGGAAAGGGACCAAACAGTGTTAGAGTTCACCAATGTCTTCCATACCTTGTGCCCCAAGTTGTGTATCAATGAATTTGAGAGAAATCTAGAGCTCAAGTACCATAGAATCATACATAGATACCTCTAGACAGAAATGGATTTTTTGGACATCTTGTCCTTGGGCATGACCTATCGATATGTTGTCAAAATCGACCAGACGCTTAAAAAAAAGACACGACAGTTCATCTCGTCTAGTCCATATCTACATTCCATCAAGTGATCGAGTGAGACTGATTTTAGAATCTCATTACAGTCGGGTGGAAGGACACTTTGATGTAGAAAAGACAGTAGCAGTGCTATAGAAATACTTGGCTGAAACTCCAACAGGATGTCAACAAGTATATCAGGTCCTGCATGTCCTATGCCATTGCTAAACTTGCCATTAAGAAACAAGGCATGTATACCCCTCTACCTACTCCCGATAGGCCCTGGGAATCCATCTTGATGGACTACATCTAGAGCCTTACTTCAACCAAGAAGGGAAATGACTGTATTTTCGTGGTTTTTGATCGATTTTCCAAGATGGAGATTATGGTCCCTGCAAGAAGAGCATCACAACATAGGCCACTACCAAGCTCTTCTTCGAACAAGTGTGGGTACATTTTGGGATACCAAAAACCATCACCTCAGATAGGGAAAGTCAATTCCTCAACACATTCTAGTTGAGCCTCTGGTCATGGCTAGACACCAAGCTCACCAAATCCACAACCTTCCACCCCCAAACAGATGGACAAACCAAGGTTGTCATTAGGATGATCATGCATATCTTGCACATGTACAATTCCAAGCATCTACGCACATGGGATGAGAGTCTTCCCTATGTTTAGAATAGTTACAACATAGCCATACATAGGTCAACCAACCACAACCCATTTCAGGTCGGGTTGGGATTTCACCATTGGGTCCCATGGATGTTGCACTACCCCTTGTGTCCAAACAAGAATAATCATCCCATCCTCAAACTGAAGTCGAAAAATCCAACTGGTTCATTGAATGAATCCATCATGCCAGTAGATTTAGGATATTTTTTATAATTCCAATTACAAGTACAAGCAACGCCATGATTAACATCAGGTGTCACACAAGTTTCAAGTGGGAGATAAATTTTGGTTTCACTTGCAGAAAGAATAGCTTATAGAACCCCATCAGAAGCTTTGTCCACCACCATCACCAAGGTTGTGGGTGACATTGATTTTGAGCTCAACATTTCCCCCTTCTTTGGCTTGCACCTTGTGTTTAATGTGGACCTCCTTCAATCATACTTTCTACCCTTATTGGACACCTTAGAGATAGCAGATCAGTTGACACCAACAGAGCTCAACCCTGACTGCATGGAATAGTCATCCAGTGATCAGATCATTGACACACAGGTCAAGGTAACCCTCCAACAAAAGTTTCAACATTATCAACTTGTCAAATAAGGGCAAAGCCTGCACCAAGGGAAGTGGCTCACTCGAGGCCAAATTCAACATAAATTTCCTCATCTGATGGGGCAACTCAACGCAATGGAGACCATTGCTTACTAAGGAGGGATGATTGATCTAGGTGTATATCAGTAGCCACCCACCTCTTCCATTTGGATCACATACAACTTTCATCTTGGCAATTACAATTTTCATCTTGGTAGTTTTTTTCTAGCTTTTTGGGTCCTAAACTTTCGGGGTCGTTTTGAGGCCCTAAAAAACGTTTTTTTGGCCTACCATAGTCACATTGAAGTCAAAGTTAGACTATGACAACATAATGTCTAGTCCTCGAATACACCTTTCCAATGGACTATCCTGTGCCTAAAACATATATTGTATGCAAAAGTTACGACCTTAGGATGTTGATGTACCAACTTACCCCATCGAGGCCCACATGACGTTTGGTGCTTCATATCCTAGGGTTAGGATTTTGGATGTCTAGGGTTTTTTATCTACTTCTAGATGATAAAAATGGATGGAGGCCTCATTTTAATGTGCTCAAACTAATGCACATAGCCACCAAATATCTTCTTAGAGATTAACTACCACCATTCGAGCAAGATTGTTTTCATTCTGCATTTTACAGTTTCAACAGATTTCTTTATTGAATATAAGTTAATTTCCAATGTATCTTTGTTATTGTTCTCTTATATCTGTGTTAATGTTATAAATTTGTGTTTCTTTTCTTTCCTCTCATAAATCTGGATCAACAAGCTATTGGGTGTGCCAGAACCCAAGTAGAGGGATGTTTCCCAAGTGGACCTTATCTAAGCCATGTAATGAATGTGAGGTGGTTTGTAGGAATTTTTTTTTGGCATGGGGTGATTGACATGCAAGATATTGTATGGTCTCATTTCCATGGGCACCTTTGTAGAGGGTGTATGACATCTTGATTTTCCATTTCCATGACAATTCCTTTTTCCAAGCCCCCTTTTATGCATTTTTCTTTATTATGATTTGTGATTCCCCTTATAAAGGTTTCAAGCATAACATTCCTTGATTTTGATTTATGGTGGGGTATTTTAAAGTCCTTATTTATAGGTGAGGAATGTATTTTCACTCAAGACTTAGGGGCAACGTCAAATGGGGGGTAGAGCTCAAGTATGGGTTGGATTTTTCTTTACCCTTTACCTCACCATTGCATTTTGTTCATGGTTTCTCTTAACATTCTTTTTTTATTTAAAGCAACCAACAATCCATCTAGGCCTTTATCCTCTTCTTCCCATAATATAATGAGGTACAAGCCTTTTTAGGGTACATGTAACCCGAAGACCCAAAATATGAGGAAAAAAAAGGAAAATATGATGGAAAGTAGTAAGTATGGTCGACAATGGTATGGTGGTTCTTCAAGAAGACCCCCCCAGTAGCATCTCTTTTCCCCGGGAGTGACAAAACTTACTAGGATACTAGGATATCCACCAAGGTGAAATGAGGAGAAAATTATAACTTCCAAGAAAATGTTAGATAATTAGAAAGAATCCTTTGAAACTTAGTCAAATGACTCAAATATTAAAATGACACTTACCATGAAACTTGACTAGTTACCTCATGAAGAAAGACCCACCACCTTCACTTGGACGATGCCGATGTGGTGGAACGTTGATCTGATGTGGATGATGATGGTGAAATGTTGTGATGAGGAGGGTTTGTATGGGCTATGTTGGTCATACAACTCTCAACACTTCACGTTTTCTACTTGTGGTCCTTGAGCCTCGATCTCCTTAGTTACCCCTAGATGGGCGGGGGGAGGGGGGGGGGGTAACATGATGAATACATGTTGATTATACTAGATGTTGAGAACGATATTAAAATTCATACAATTCATGGAAGAGACAATAGCGTATCAATGGAATTCATATTACTGGCCTTCATTTGAATATGTATATATATCACTGATTGGGTAATGTTTCCTTTGGGAAAAAAATGTTTCTTGTCTCATTTTACACTGAAACAATTTCTTTCATAAAGTGTGGGTTTGACCTTTACTATTAGAGAATTATATTATATTTTTCGGTGGCCTTCTTGCTGGGGTGATAGGATTCTAAATAAATTCATTATTTATTAGTGTTGATTTCTTGATATCCCTTTCATTGTTGTTTGATGGTAAAGAAAAAAACAAGCTCATGGTGAAGGAGATTATCTTGAGGAAATTCAAATACAACTTTTCATTCGCTTGTTAATGACCAATATATTGATGTTCCTTACTTGAAGAATTATATATTTCATTACTAGAAGAGTTTGCAATAAACAGTGTGAATAACATATAATAAAAAATCCCTCAAAAGGAGTTAATTGGTGTTTCTTTTTCATCAATTGAAATGAGAAACAAAGCATGTGTTGATTGGAAGATTGTAGAAAAATGGTTGATCTATTTAGAATTGACATGTTATAATTGTTTCCCACTACTTCCATTTGCAGCAGAATTATTGACCCAAAGAGTAGAACCATCCTTTCATATCTTAGGTGGAGGAGAAAACAGGTAAGTAGAGTTTTCATTGGGTTAATTTAGCATTCTTAAACATGCGATATAATTGAGCCTGAGTAGATATTGTAGAAGAAAATTTTCATTTTTGCACAATATCTGTGTTGGTGAATCAAGTGGGATAACTGTCAAAGCCAACACCATGACCAAGATAACTTTGGTAAGCTCACCTTCAGTAGAAATATCTCAAGAGTAGTTTGGTGAATTTTGAAATCATACCAAAGGAATTGGATCAAAATTTTTAAGGAAAATAGGCTATGATGGACAAGGGCTAGGCAAGAGAAGAGAAGGCATCCTAACCCCCATTGCAGATAAACAAAGGGTTGATCATATGTACTCCATTCAAATTCCACATCATTTTTTAGTGATTCATCCATTGGAAATGTAATATTTGAGTAGTTCCTTATGAATTTCCAACAATATCCTGTATGACCCAAAACAAATTGTATACACTTAACATTTACAATGGGTTTCAAGTTGAGTATCACTTTGATCTTTTCCATGTCAACGTTTATTCCTTATTTGATGACAACATGACCTAATAGTATGTTGATGGGTGTGGAAAATATACATTTCTTTATATTTAATGAAAGACGCATCTGTCGACATCTTTATAGCATCATTCAAATCCAATGTATATGTTTTTTTAATAAGTTATAAATTGTCTAGTCATCAAAGTAGACTGCCATTGTTTTATAGATGTATTCTTGAAATTCCTTGACCATTATCTTGGAAAAGAAAACTGGGGAATTTTTCAATCCAAAGGGAATTACTTTGTATTGCAAAATATCCAAACTACAAGACAAACATTGATTCCTCTTGATCTTCCTTAGCAACTGGTACTTGATTGTAGCCGAAAATTTTTCATGTAAATGAATAACATTCATGTCCCACTACATTTATTATTTTGTCTACAAATGGGGTTGGTAAAGGATCAATGAGTTTGACTTTCTTCAACCCCGTGAAGTTAACATTTATTCTTATTTTCTTGGGATTTTTATCCTTTGGATATACTACCATAAGGTTGTCCCATTCCGACTTATGTATAGGATAAATAATCCCTACAACTAACATACCTTTAGTCACTTTTTGCATGATTTCCTTGTATTTTTGTGCCAACTTATATGGTCTCTTTTTTTATAGATTTGGCTCCTGGTAAGAAGTTGATTTTCATTTATACCATTTATTTGACCAAACCCTTTAAGTCTTTATAGTATTTGCAAAGTACATCTTGATATTCTTTAAGTAGGTCCATTATTTCTGTTGTTTTCTTCTCCGACCAATAATCGTTGATTTTAGTCATTTTTGGTCGACTGTTGTTTGAAATTTCGACTTCCATGTATTTTATTTTGATTCCCATCCATTCTAGTGCCTTCAACTCATCCAATTTTCTCTCATCTTCATGGACTTCATTGTATGTCACTGGAAAGTCAATTTTCTCTTTATTTTCTAGGTTTACTTGTTTAGACATTTTTAAAATAGATTTTACTTGTCTCATAAATTTAAGATGATATCTCTTACACCTGAAGCATTTTCCTAGAACACATTCATTTTCCATATCAATTCATTGATTGATATAAATATTTTGTTCCTATCAAGATATCCTATTACAAGTTGAGGTCGACCATTGACTTGCCTTGTTCTTCCATACTTTTGTTACTTGGCCTTTTTATGAAGTCTCTAATTTCTTGGATTGCTTCTTGTAGGTTGGATTTTGTTGGAATAAACGATAAATGCTTTATAAAAAATATTTTAATTTCTTCCAGGTGAAAGTATCACCTCTAGCCTATTCAATTTTGTATTGTTTGTAGAGAAATCCATCTAATGTGTTTGGGAACATGTGTGGACAGACTTGTTTATCTTTATATCCAATATATATGATCTACTCTTTCTGTCATTCCCAAATATTTTCTTTTGGTCGAACCTTGGTTTAAACTTTACTATGTTGGTTGTGATTGTGAGTTTCTTTCCTCCACATCGTTTGACAATGTATGCTGTGGTGGTGGTCCACGTCTGTTTCAAGGTGCATGTATTTCCTACCATTGTGTGGCCTGTCCTATGAATGATTGTACTAATATTTGTATTCAACCCTACTCTTCGATTTTTTTTTATACTTCATCAACATGGACTACATGCAACTCTTGTGTTCAAATATTAAGGGAGAAATTGTAATCGATTTTGAGTCTTTGGGTATTAGACTTGGATATTATTTAATTATTTTCTCATATACAATGGGATTTTTTTTTTTTAGAAGCAATATAAAAATATTTCCTTCAGTATGGATTCAACTGTCTGGCACTCCCTTGCTTCAACTTTCCAACATTCCCTTAATTTTGATTCATAGTTTTCTATTTTCCACTTGCATAAATCTGTGTCAGAACTTTGTCCCATAGAAAAATGTGAGCTATGAAACAATTCTCTTCTTGCATTTTGTTCAACATTGTCTTTTTCTCCTTGGATTAATTGGTAAAGTTTTCATATGTCACTTTCTTCATCCCAAGGTTTTGACCAAGATTTCCCTTCTTTGTGGTATAGGGGTATAATAATTTGGACCTACCATTCCCTTTCAATTTTATTATGTCTTTTACTGGGGATATTGTTTCCTTCATATTTCAACCCCTTGGTTCACTGACCAACATTGAATAGGGATAGAATTCCCTTGACTAAGTTAATAACTTCAAAATTTACCATAGTCGGTATCCCCATAATGATCATTTCTACTCATTTTAGTATGTCAATTGGTTTGATGAACCTTTGGCTTACCAATTTTAAGAAATCATTTCCCCATTCTAATCTAGGTCTCTTTTAGTAGAATGTTAACTTGAGATCCAAATTCGACCACGACCTATGGAACCAAAAAGACCTCGAATTCCAGGTTGACTTGTCTATCATAGTCATTGTGGGTTATTTCTTATTGATTTAACTGACACTATTTTATTTATTTATTTGTTCTTCTTTACATTTCTTAAGGATGTTCAATAATTCCAATAATCTAGAGACTGACTCTTTTTATTTTAAAAGATAAAGGAATTTTCCAAGGATTGCATCCTTCCCTTCTTGGTATCTTCTCTATCGATGTTCTTATTTATTTTATTCCTCTATTATATCATCGAATAGTCCAACATTGTTTTTCATGATTTTCCTTTCCTTTTGAGCATCTAAATACCACTTATATTTTCTTATAGCTTTTATTTGAGGTGTTTTATTCAATGTTGTATTCCCTTCTTTCTTTGGTATTGATTTGGTAATTAAGTTTAATTTTATGGAGTTCATCACCTCATGCTTTGGAACACTATACAAGAGATTGTTTTTTCTCCTATTCATGATCTTCTCAAGCATGAGGAGCATTCTTCTAGGGAATGATCTCCTACTCCACATTTAGTACAAAATTTAAGTTTTGTACTATATTTCAATGGGTAGTATGGATTGATGTGATCTTCCTTGTAGAAAACAAAACATTTTTTCTTTGTAAATTATCCTCGACCACATCCTCCTCAATTTTGTATCAACCACGATATCCTCCCCAGTATCCACCTCAAACTTGGTAACCTCCTTCATTTCTTCCTCCTTGTTGGCCATTGTTGTGATTCGTGACCTAGGTATGATAGATTGTTTGATAGTTTGCTTTATTTTGACCATTATGTTAGCATTATGCTATGTTGTGTATCAGTTCTTCACATATGGCACTTCATTTGGGTTTGACATTTTTAAAATTATGTGGGTGTTGAGTCCTCAACTTAGCCTAAATTTTTTGCAAATTTTGGGTACCACTTTTTCCTTTNAGATAGGGAAAGTCAATTCCTCAACACATTCTAGTTGAGCCTCTGGTCATGGCTAGACACCAAGCTCACCAAATCCACAACCTTCCACCCCCAAACAGATGGACAAACCAAGGTTGTCATTAGGATGATCATGCATATCTTGCACATGTACAATTCCAAGCATCTACGCACATGGGATGAGAGTCTTCCCTATGTTTAGAATAGTTACAACATAGCCATACATAGGTCAACCAACCACAACCCATTTCAGGTCGGGTTGGGATTTCACCATTGGGTCCCATGGATGTTGCACTACCCCTTGTGTCCAAACAAGAATAATCATCCCATCCTCAAACTGAAGTCGAAAAATCCAACTGGTTCATTGAATGAATCCATCATGCCAGTAGATTTAGGATATTTTTTATAATTCCAATTACAAGTACAAGCAACGCCATGATTAACATCAGGTGTCACACAAGTTTCAAGTGGGAGATAAATTTTGGTTTCACTTGCAGAAAGAATAGCTTATAGAACCCCATCAGAAGCTTTGTCCACCACCATCACCAAGGTTGTGGGTGACATTGATTTTGAGCTCAACATTTCCCCCTTCTTTGGCTTGCACCTTGTGTTTAATGTGGACCTCCTTCAATCATACTTTCTACCCTTATTGGACACCTTAGAGATAGAAGATCAATTGACACCAACAAAGCTCAACCCTGCCTGCATGGAACAGTCATCCACTGATCAGATCATTGACACACAGGTCAAGGTAACTCTCCAACAAAATTTTCAACATTATCATCTTGTCAAATAAGGGCAAAGCCAGCACCAAGGGAAGTGGCTCACTCGGGGCCAAATTCAACATAAATTTCCTCATCTGATGGGGCAACTCAACACAATGGAGACCATTGCTTACTAAGGAGGGAGGATTTATCTAGGTGTATATCAGTGGCCACCCACCTCTTCCATCTAGATCACATACGACTTTCATCTTGGCAATTACAGTTTTCATCTTGGTAGTTTTTTTCTAGCTTTTTGGGTCCTAAACTTCCGGGGTTGTTTTGAGGCCCTAAAAAACGTTTTTTTGGCCTACCATAGTCACATTGAAGTCAAAGTTAGACTATGATAACATAATGTATATTCCTCGAATAGACCTTTCCAATGGACTATCCTATGCCTAAAACAGATATTGTATGCAAAAGTTACGACCTTAGGACGTTGATGTACCAACTTACCCCATCGAGGCCCACATGAAGTTTGGCGCTTCATCTCCTAGGGTTAGGATTTTGGATGTATAGGGTTTGTTATTTACTTCTAGATGATAAAAAGGGATGGAGGCCTCATTTTAATGTGCTCAAACTAATGCACATAGCCACCAAATATCTTCTTAGAGATTAACTACCACCATTTGAGCAAGATTGTTTTCATTCTGCATTTTACAGTTTCAACAGATTTCTTTATTGAATATAAGTTAATTTCCAATGTATCTTTGTTATTGTTCTCTTATATCCGTGTTAATGTTATAAATTTGTGTTTCTTTTATTTCCGCTCATAAATTTGGATCAACAAGCTATTGGGTGTGCCAGGACCCAAGTAGAGGGATGTTTCCCAAGTGGACCATATCTAAGCCATGTAATGAATGTGAGGTGGTTTGTAGGAAATGTTTTTGGGCATGGGGTGATTGACATGCAAGATATTGTATGGTCTCATTTCCATGGGCACCTTTGTAGAGGGTGTATAACATCTTGATTTTCCATTTCCATGACAATTCCTTTTTCCAAGCCCCCTTTTATGCATTTTTCTTTATTATGATTTGTGATTCCCCTTAGAAAGGTTTCAAGCATAACATTGCTTGATTTTGATTTATGGTGGGGTATTTTAAAGTCCTTATTTATAGGTGAGGAATGTATTTTCACTCAAGACTTAGGCGCAACGTCAAATGGGGGGTAGAGCTCAAGTATGGGTTGGATTTTTCTTTACCCTTTACCTCACCATTGCATTTTGTTCATGGTTTCTCTTAACATTCTTTTTTTATTTAAATCAACCAACAATCCATCTAGGCCTTTATCCTCTTCTTCCCATAATATAATGAGGTACAAGCCTTTTTAGGGTACATGTAACCCGAATACCCAAAATATGAGGAAAAAAAAGGAAAATATGATGGAAAGTGGTAAGTATGGTCGACAATGGTATGGTGGTTCTTCAAGAAGACCCCCCAGTAGCATCGCTTTTCCCCGGGAGTGAAAAAACTTACTAGGATACCAGGATATCCACCAAGGTGAAATGAGGAGAAAATTATAACTTCCAAGAAAATGTTAGATAATTAGAAAGAATCCTTTGAAACTTAGTCAAATGACTCAAACATTAAAATGACACTTACCATGAAACTTGACTAGTTACCTCATGAAGAAAGACCCACCACCTTCACTTGGACGATGCCGATGTGGTGGAACGTTGATCTGATGTGGACAATGATGGTGAAATGTTGTGACGAGGAGGGTTTGTATGGGCTATGTTGGTCATACAACTCTCAACACTTCACGTTTTCTACTTGTGGTCCTTGAGCCTCGATCTCCTT
>JZKD02S1669169.1:68014-92825 GCA_000966675.3 Picea glauca | reverse complement strand
AAACATTAATTTGAAAAGTTGATATTTACAAAGGGTTTTACAAGCTCTTGCTTTAAATTCAAAGTATCTTATTTGCTTTTAAATGCTCTAAAGTTTTCTTCATTTTTCGTCTCTTCCAAACACCAGTAGTTGCATGACCAAATCCTTTGCATAAATCAAGACTATAAAATTAACGCTTAACTTAAAATATATTAGACTTTCTATTTGTAGGGTTCATCGACTAGTTTAGGATTTTAGGGCCTTGAAATAGGTGTGAAGAGGAAAATATTCAAGGCCATTTAAAACAAACATTGGAGTCTGACATAGGGAGTGTCTAAAGTCTAGCATCGTAAGAGTTAGTCGAGACCCCCCTATAACACAGGGGCTAAACACAAGGTCCTGTAAGGAAAGGTAGAGGAGATAACCCATCCAAAGCTAGACCAAGCGTAGTGGGGATTTTATATTGAGGGTATTTCTTGGGAAAAATATTGATCACATTTTCCTACAGATCCTCATGGACCTCGAATCCATTCGAGATCCTAAGTAGTATTCCAGACCAATTTATTTTTGCACCCTTGAATGGATTCAGACTTGTTATCCTGCTCATTACGATCAGCCCAACTGTTGAGTATACCCTCTTGGTGACTGACTGCAAGTTGGAAACTTAGTTGCCTATTTTTTTTGGAATTACATAGGTGGCTGCGGGGGTATACCATGGTACCTAGGGCAGACGTCATATTGCGCTTCGTAGAGTATACCTGGAGGGTGCTTCTGTGTTCAAGTCACACTTGCACTGGTTAGTTTCTCTAGTGTCGATTGGAATAATTGTCCTTCCCACTAGTTATTTGTCTACGTGATTTATATTTAGGAAATTTCAGTGTCTTATCTATGTCGGTTGATCATTTCAAAAAGTGTAAGATCAATAGCTCCATCGTTCGCGTAGGCTTCAGGGCCTGTCGTCGGTTACTTTGGATCCACCTATGCCACCATTGAGGTGAAGAATAGATCAAGAAGGATTGTTCGAAGCAACCGAGCCACATGAAACTATACCTGATCCAGATCCGAGAGGATACTTTCCGACACTGAAGGCATTTATTGTTTCTGACCTCAAGACCGAAGGTTCCAGGCTAGAAAATTCTCTGATCACTGACTTGTCGACGCCACTTCTAATTAATATTGTCCCTCCTAAAGTGACATCTTACGAACATCAGTATTTTCGACAAGCGATGATGGAAGAAAATGTTGCTACTTCATTCGGAAGTCCCCATACTCCCATTATGACTATCACTGGAGGGGGAATTGTACCTCCTCCCCCACCTCCTCCTGTTAGGACTACGAGTGTTCTGACACCCACGACTTTGGGAAGTGGTTTGATTCCTTTGATGGATTCAACCATTGTCACATTCACTCAGAACGTGACAGGCACTCCCTTATCATATGGGATTCTTGGCTTTGACTCAAATTCAGTTCTTACTTACTCTACTTTACAGACCATGGGTCTAGGGGCAAAGAGCTATAACTCTTCGTTGCAAATATCCACCACGGGCACCTCCGCCAGGTTTAATGCTATTCCTTACGATGAAGGTAATATACCTCCTTCGTCCCCTTCACTCGGTGGCGTGTTTCAACAGCCGATCAAGCCTAACGCTAACTATAGTTTGTTTAGTGGAGGAAGTTTGGGACCTTCATCCTATACGATGCTAGTGGGATCAATGATGTTCTCTTTGTTTGGTGCATTTGGAAACAACACTTTTTCTTCGTCTTCTTTCTCGACTGGGGGAAACTCCATCTTTGGTCAACAGAACCCTATGCAAGGTACCATTCCTTCACAGGGAGCGACGACAAGAGTATACTCCACATAAGGTCTTTGCAATCCCTGGCTGGGATCGTTTCCCTTGCAAGGGATGTTGGTCAGGGGAAACCCCTTCCATACTGAATGGAACCCCATGTAGGGTTCAGTACCTATGCCAGGAGGATCGACTGGGGGAATCCCTAACCAAGGTCCTTGGAACACTACACAGAGAGAAATCCATGCACAATCTGTGTTGTCTAAATTCGGGAGTTAGTTGATGATGCAAAAACATACACAATTTCCTTTTTTTGGTCAAGTCCATGGTTTCTACCAAAACCCGGGCCAACAATCCAAATTTTCATGGTAACCTAGGTCCAGTCAAAATCCATGTCCCTCTTTTCATGTAAATACTCAGCAACCAAAACTAACCTTTATGGAATCCATGCATTTTCCAGACTTGTTGATATTGTTAAATGACCTGATCTATCATGATCCACGTTGGCCCCCCATGTTAACTAAGCTTCCTTCTAACATTCTGAAATTTGAGGGCAAGCCTGGAGAAGATCCGGGTGATCACGTGACTAATATTTACTTGTGGTGCTCATCAAACTCGTTGAAATATGACTCCATTCAATTGCACCTTTTTGAATGCATTCTTATAGGGGGTGCAACGAAGTGGTATATCGATCTCTACAACTTGAATTACTCTTACTTTAATGACCTGGATATGGTTTTCTTGAACCATTTCCAGTTTCCAGTGAGATATGATGTCGACACCGAGTTGTTGGCCAACTTCGAGAAGACTAAGGCTGACCATATCTCAGATCATATTCGTGAATGGCAGTGAAGAAATATATTGATTAAGGTCAAGGTCCCTCCTGTTTTTTTTCTTGAGTGGTTCTTGAAGTCTTTGGTTCCTTGCATGTCCAAAGAAGTAGCAACGTCCAGTTTTTTTTTTGAGGAAGAGGATATTATGAAAACTAGAACTGATTTACTCTCAGTATGGAATGATTTATGAGATCTTACCCGATGTGCCATGTTCAACTCTTGATAAGGCCAAACAAAAGTCTGGGCCCCATGCTGATGGAATAATGGGCTCAGAACAAAGCAAGTCCATGGATCTATTGTCTAATCAATTACAACGATTATCGATTCAATAGATTGTGGCTAACCTGACTCCTAGTTCAGTTTCCCCTGCAACCTAGATGTCAGATGTACACAGTGTGAAATTGACAACTCCCAAGGCCAACTAGTAGATAGAGGGAAAAAAGAAACAAAAAAACAAGAAGGTTAAAGGGGTTAAAAAGGCTGCTAACAATGTTGGCGAGGGAAACAATGAGAAGAGGAAGGTGAAGTTTATGTGTAAGATTTGCACGGACGACCACTTAACTCACTTATTCCCTCGGCTTGCGGAAGCCAAGAAGCTACTAACACATCAACAATATGTTGTGTTGAAAAACTCTTTTCCACAAGGGAAAAATATGGCTTAGGCTTATACATCCACGAGCATGGCTGGGGGCAGTCAGGGACCCCACGTGCCTAATTCTAACAACCTGGATGTGAAAATTTACATGATGAACATCGATGCTCATTTATCAACCAAGACTTGTGACTAAGGAATGTCAGAATCTGTGAGAAGGGAAAGGAGGCCTCCAACCCATTGACTCCTCTTCAAATTGAGAAGAAAGTGGGAGAGACAATGACTCACATCCCTAAAGGTGTGTTTAAAAAGGCTTCCCATAACCCAAATGTGAGGGTCAATCATAATTACTCCATCGTGGAGGATCTGGCACAAACTTCATGTGCAATGTTTGCTGTGGAGGTTCTCCATAGTTTCCCCTCACAGAGAAAATCTATGTTGTCTGCCTTGGGAGCGACGGAGCCTAGTAACTCAGGGATGATCGTTTTTTATCCAATTGACCTTAAACCTCGTCTTTTTAATATTCCATATATTAAAAAGTATGCACAATAGAAATACATAGATAAAAATGGCAGATGAACAACAATATAACCAAAACAACACCACAATAATACCAAAATGATACCAGAATAACACCAGAAAGAACACTTTGATTAATAAGAGCAATGTTCACTTGCCTCTTCAAGGGGGAAACATCCAACAAAGCAGAGATCTATTACAATAATATCCAAGACAAAAGTTATCATACCCTTGACTCCTATTTATACTAAATATGTCTATCAAAAGAACCATCTAGAGGAATATCCTTCTAGAAGTGGAAGCTTCTATTAGGTCTTCTTACATTGGACTTATTCTTCCTTATTGTTAGGCCTTATTAATATTGACCTTTATTACATGGAAATATATTATTCTACCTATGTGAGGGTTTAGGTCCCTAGCATGTCCTCCCCCTTAAAAACAACCCTGTCCTCAAGGCTTGAGATGGGGAAATTGTTGTAGAATGGTAGTTGGTTCCCAAGTGGAATTTGTTGGAGTTGTATCTTTCCACTGGACTAACACTTCCTTGATGGTTCGTTGACACAAACGACACTCATGCTGGTCCAAAAATACTTGTGGTTGTAGCCAAATGTATCCTTCTTCATCCAACTCGGGAAGGTTGGTTTGAGTTTGGCACTTAGTTCCAATCACCTTATTTAAGAAGGAAACATGAAAAATGGGATGGAGCTTAGAATGACTAAGCAAAGATAATTGATAGGCCACCTATCCCACATTATTGAGAACAGTATAAGGAACATAAAATTTGGGCACCAGTTTCTGAAAATGGTCAGCCTTGAGGGAATTTTCTTGTAAGGTTGCAGTCAAAGAAACACCTGATCCCCTTCTACAAATTGACGTTCAGAGAAACCTTGATCTCGTTGTTTCTTCATGCAATTATGGGCCATGACCAAATTATCTTTGAGGGTACGGAGAATAGCCTCTTGAACTGTAAGCGTTTAGTCAACCTCCTGGACCTTCGAGACACCTAGAAAATATGAGAGAACTGAAGGTGGATTTTTTCCATATACCACATCAAAAGGAGTCATGCAGGTAGATGTATGGTATGAAGTGTTGTACCACCATGTAGCTAGTGGTAACCATTGAGCCCACTTATTTTTCCTTTCTGATGCAAAACACCTCAAATATGTTTCCAAACACTTGTTGACAATTTCAGTTTGACCATCGATCTGGGATGATAAGTTGTGCTGAGATGCAATTGGGTTCCTTGTAGCTTGAATAGTTCTTTCCAAAATTTGTTGGTGAAAGTTGGGTCGCAATAAAAAACAATAGAATGTGGCATGCTATGAAGCCTTAAGACCCAACCCATGAAATGTTGAGCCACATTGGATGTTGTAAATGGGTGTTGAAGAGAACATAAATGAGCATACTTGGAAAGACGATCAACTACCACCATGATGACTGATTTATTTCCTAATTTAGGTAAGCCTACAATAAAATCCATAAAGATATCCCACCAAATAGAAGGTGGAATCGAAAGCGGTTGTAGTGTGCCAGGAGATTTGACTGTTTCACCCTTGTTGCATTGACACACATCACATTCAACCACAAAATTATGAACATCCTCTTTCATACCATCCCAGAAAAAAGAATGTTTGACCCAGTCATAGGTTTTGGTAAACTCAGAGTTCCCACTTGTGGGTATAGAATGAAGCTCATAAAGTACCGTGGATTTAAGTTTTGACTGTTTACTTAAATACAAATGGCCTTTGTATCGAAGCTCATCATTGAGCCAAGAGTACCCTGGGGAAATTGGATAATTGGACTACAATTGTTGTATCAGATTTGAACTTTTGGGATCGTGTAGCCATTCCTGGTGAACAACTTGGAGCCAATCTAGTACAATGAAGGAGAGAGAAAAAAGGGACCCTTCATCTTCATATTTTTTGGAAAGAGCATCAACAACCACATTGTCTTTGCCTTTCTTGTAAATGATCTCATAATCATATCCAAAGAGCTTAGTCACCCATTTTTGTTACTCTGGATAGGAAAGGCGTTGTTCCAGAAAATACTTGAGGAATTGATGATATTTCTTAATTTGGAAGCGTTGCCCCAATAGATAAGGGCACTAAATATCCACGGCATGCAGAATAGCCAAAATTTCCTTTTCATAGATTGATTTTCCCAAATTTTTCTTGGACAGTTGTTTGTTGGTAAAGGCCAAAGGCCAACCCTCTTTCATAAGGACAACACCAATTCCTTTCCTGAAAGCATCACATTCCAGGACAAAGGTCTTTTTGAAATCAGGAAGGGTCAGGATTGGAGTGGTGCACATGGCCATCTTCAAGGTTTGAAAATCCTGAGCAGTTGCTGGAGTCCAAGTGAAAGAATTATTTTTAAGGAGTGCAGTGATAGGTTCCATAATCTTTCCATAATTCTTAACAAACTTGTGATAATAACCTGTTAAACCCAGAAATCCACACAATCTTTTGAGAGTCTTTGCGTGAGGCCAATCTTTCATAGCTTCAATATTTTTAGGATCCACCCTGACACCGGTCTTGGCAACAAGATGACCCAATTACTCAACTTCTGAGGCGCCAAAAGCACATTTAGATTGTTTGAGGAAACGTTGGTGATGAGAGAGTATATGGAGAACTCGATCCACATGAGAAATATGGGTTGTCTAGGTTTTACTATAGATGAGGATATCATCAAAGAAAACTAAGACAAAATGACAGAGAAAATGATGGAAGACATTATTCATGAGGATTTGGAAAGTGTAGAGAGCATTACACAAGGCAAAGGGCATGTCCAAAAACTAAAAGTGGCCCTCATGAGTTCTAAATGCAGTCTTAGGAATGTTTTCCTCTTTCATACTAATTTGGTGGTAGTCAGAATGAAGATCAAGTTTAGTAAAGAACTGGGGGCCACTCAATTCATCCAATAGGTCATCAATGGAAGGAATGGGAAATTTGTCTTTAATGGTGAGTTTGTTGAGGTCATGGAAGTCAGGACACATGTGCCAAGAACCTTCTTTCTTAAGGACCATGACCATAGGAGAAGAGTAGGGGATCGTACTAGGGTGGATAACACCTACATTGAGCAGTTCTTTTACAATTTTCTCAATTTCATTTTTTTGTGAAAAGGGGTGACGATAGGGATGGATATTGGGAGGAAGACTTCCTAGGAAAAGGGGAATGGAATGATCATGAACACCACGGGAAGGACGGAGTCCATGGGGAGTGGGAAAAACCACTTGATGTTTAGAGAGGATGGATTGGAGGTCTTGTAGCATAGAGGGTGTCTCAATTTCCTATATGGCATGGAGTTCGGAAATAATGCCATAATGACCTTTTTTGAGCATATTTTCCATATGATGGGATATAATGATATCCGAGGAATCGAAGGTGATGCCTCAGAGCTTATATTGTTGGCCCTCCTGGTTGAATTGCATGGTTAATTCCTTAAAATCCATCAGAATGGGACCTAAAGTCCTTAGCCATTATACACCCAACACAATGTCATATCCACCCATGTCGATAGAAAACATATGAGATTTCAGGTGGTATTCACCAATTTGGAGATGCACATTTTCACAACACCCTCCACATTTCATGGACCTGCCATTGGAAATCATGATTTGAAAATTATTGACTGCACAGATATAGCAATTAGTTTCTTGGGCAATTCGGCGATGAATAAAATTATGGGTGCTTCCACTATCAACAAGAATGGTGAACTTCCTATGCTTGATGTAAATAATTAGCTTGAGGGTTTGGGGAGCAGAGAAGCCAGTTAGATAATTTAGGGAAATGATCGGTTCTACTTAGGGAGGGTATGAGAGAGGGGTTATGTCAGTGGGTTCAGGTGACATGGACACAAGGGGAGCCTCAACATCCTCTTTCAAAAAAAATTCTGAGATGGTCATAAAAAGATTGTGTTCCTTACACTTATGTCCCAAAAAATATTTGTCATCACAATTATAACAAAGGAATTTGAGTTGGCGTTCATCCCTTTCAACCCTGGTAAATTTCTGGATCTTTAGTGGAGTAGAAGGAGGAGTGGGAGTTACTGGTTTAGTGCAAGGAATAAAGGAGGGTTTTCAGTTTTGAGAAGAGACAACTTGTTGTGCTCCCTTATCTCTTTTAGTAGTGTCCACCCAAATCTAAGGTCGAGCCATGAGGACATGGGCACAAATATCATCCTTGAGGCCACTGATAAAACATTCTTGGGAAAAAACATTAGACATTCCCTCTGTATGAAAATCCAAGTCACTTAAAAACAGCTATAAAGTCTTCCACTGTGCCATATTTTTTCAACTTTGTCAAACAACCTAAATGTTGGTGTCAGTGTCAAAGTGTTCATAAATCTCTACCACAAAGTGTGGCCCAGCCACATACCCTTGGCGATCATTTATTCTACATTGCCACCATTGCCAACATTCTTGATCTAGATGGAGAACACCATATCGGAGTTTGGACAACTCATTCGTAATACCATACAAAGAGAAATAATGTTCCATTTGAGTTAACCAACCAGTGGGATCCGAGCCATCAAATTTGGGCACATCCACATGCGGAAGGCATAGGTCACGCTGAAAGTAATGGGGATAAAATTTTTGGGAATGAGAGGAAGTTTCACCTTCAGTATGAAAAGGTGGGTCAGATAAGGGAATATCTGCAAGGATATGTAGCTTGGCGCAGATCCTCGTAGTGACAGATTCAAGTTGGGTAGTAATGTCTTATTTGAGGTCTTTTTTGAGTTCCTCAATTGAGGAGACGATGGAGGAATGCATGATTTCATTGATGGTGGAAATATTAGCACCAAGTTGTCTCACTTCTTGTTGGGTTTCTGTGAAATTAGAGTGCAAGGTATTGAAGCGAGCTTCCAAGTCTTGGCTACGGTTATGGACCATGATGACAAGGGAACACGAAAAGGGGAAAGTAGGACCACATAGAAAATGGGTTATGGGTGAAGTGTATCACAACGATCAGGGCGACGAGTTGAATATAATGGGGTAAATCCCAAATAAGGGTGTTGGAAGGGGGTCGGGTCCACGATAATTTTTTTTTTTTTCTGAAAAATGATAGGTATGACTACGATAAGGGAGAAGAGAGAAATCCAACGGAATAGTTATACTCTGATCTGAAGAATAATGCAGTGATGAAATTCCCAAGTGCTTAACAAGAAGAAATGCATAGTAATTTCCCACCTCGAATGCAGGAGACACAGTTGCGCGAAAATAGATATTGTCTGTTCTATTTTTTGTTTCTGTCCCAAAGGCTAGGTATTCAAGGGTTCTATAGACAAGGGTTTTCCCTGTGCTATAACTCTCTGATATATGTGCGGGGTCCAACAATAGTACTCGACCCAATATCTCAGGGAACCAACTAAGGAGGCTAGACCGTTCCCTTAGCCGTACTACCTGACTACCCAGGTACTAGAGAGTATCTTCCCGAGTGTTGTTCTCTGTGGCACTATAGCAGTTAGGAGGTCGATTAGTTTATCTATGGAGGGATTCAGGAGATCTAGGCCGATTCTTATATAGGTGTTGTCTGATGCGCTACCACTTGAAGGGGTACCAACACGGATTACAAGGGTGGTCAACATATGTGCGCTTAAGTACCACTTGCATTTCCTGTGTGTATGAATCCCCGACTAGGGATGATTTTAAGGATGGAAATTTATTTTAAAATGTAGAAACCTTGGCGAATCTTACTAATCCTTCATATGCCAACCATAAATTTTTAGTGATATTTTTGTAAAAATATTCAAATTTCTAAGGATTTTATATAGTTTTTATAAAATTTTGGCGATTTTTAAGGTAAAATAATTTTATCGTATAGAATTTGGACAAATCGTTTTTAAAATAGTGAATCTCGTTTTTGGAAAAACCATGGAAAAGTAGCCCACGAGCGAAATTCAGCCCCTAAAATCATCCATGTCCCCGACCACGGGTTTATGCACATAACGATAGATCTATGTAGCTTAAATACGTCGGAATACGTCTCTACACTGAAAAAAATTAAACCACAATTTTTTTCCGAGGAAGGTGCTCTGATACCACTTGAATATTTCAGATATAAAAAAGTATGCAGAACATAAATAAATATATAGAAATGGAATATGAACAACAATATAACCAGAGCAACACCACACTAATACCAAAATTATACCAGAATAACACCAGAAAGAGCACTTTGATTATTGAGAGAAATGTTCACTTGCCTCTTCAAGGGGAAAACCTCCAGCAGAGAAGAGATCTATTACAATAATATCCAAGATAAAAGTGTTGAGATTCAATAAGAAGATCCTAGTGAAAATTATGCACCTGCACTAGGATGGAGCCTCAGGCTATTTTTAGGTGGAAGTCTATTTTTAGACGATGAACAAATTCTATTTATAGATGATGTCTATTTATAGATGGTCAACGAATTCTATTTATAGATGTATGTCGACTATTATTATCCCTTAATAATAGTTGGACAATAAATATTAATCTATTCTCAATGAGCACTTGGAAATAGTTAACTGAAGTGGAAAATCAGTTAGCTATAGGAAATTCGAGTTCAAAGGTTGGTTGGTGGGACATGAAAGTCGAATTAGTTGTAACTGAATGATTTGAAGTTGTAACAGAGTTGGAAGTGTAGTTATGTGACTTGTAAACTAGTTTAACTCATTTAAGTGAGTTAAGATCAGTTGTACTAGTTGTAACTAAACATAAACTAGTGAGAGATCAGTGAATTAATTATTAATTAATTCACAATTAGTGATCTCACATGCAACTAAAGATTTACCATTGTTAACTACATGGATGAAAGATCCAATGGAGACCCAGTTGAGATAACAGGTGAAAGGGACAGTTTGACTATCAGTTGTGACTTTAGTGGGTTCACTCATGCAACCACACACACATTGGATGTGCCCATGAGGATTGTGCAGCCTAGGCAAGAGGAATCCATTCATTGCAGGGATTGCATAGAGGAGGTAGGTTGTTTGGAAGCAGTAAATTGGCACATGAATTTGTCGATTTTTGTATGATAGTGTGAGACGATTGTATATTGTACTGAGAGATCTTGGATTAGAGTTTTGTATGAGATTGTTTCATGATCCATGATATATACATAATATATTATAGTGGGGTTTTTAACTTTATGCTTTCCTAGTAAAAACATCTGTGTTATGTGTGATTGATCTTTCTTGTTGATATTGCAATTGGTGATCGTGTTTTAAATTCCGCAAGAATATTTGTAGAAGAGATTATGTATTTAATAGTGGCATATAATTGTTAGATCAGGAGAATCCAAGCAATACATAATTTGTATTAAAATTTCTACATGGTATCAGAGAACAGAAAATTGCAGAAGTGAAGCAGAAGCTGAGTTTGTGACTGGATAGAATTCGAATTTGCAGAAAGAATTTCTTAGTGCTACAACTGATTCAAGATCGAAATGGATTTCAATGGCTTGAAGTTAGAGTATGCACTCGAGGGAAGCTTGAACTACATTTCTTGGAAGGACAGGATGGAGGCAGTACTCGAAGACAATGGCTTGAAGGAATTCATTGACAAAGATGTTCCTAAGCTAGATGTTGCAGATGCTACAAATCTTGATGCATAGAAAAAGAAAGTGGCAAAGGCAAGGAGGATCCTATTGGAGGGAGTATGAGACCACATTGTCTCAAACCTCCATGGGAAATCCACACCATATGAAATGCGGAATGATTTGATGGATCTATTCCAAAACAATAGTGACCATAGGTAATTGGCGCTCAAATATAAACTCAGGAAGATCAAGATGGAGAAGGGTGACTCCATTCCAAAATATCTCACAAAGTTTGTCCAATGTTGGGATGAGCTAGGGAGTCTGGGAATAACAGTCATTGATGATGATTTGGTGAGCTTGGCGCTCCTAGGACTTCCCAAGAGTTGGCACAGTTATCAAGACTCTGTCAATGGAAGGGAAAAATTGCCAGTTTGGGAACAACTATGATCGGATCTACTGCGGGAGGAGTTTAGGCGAAACACCAAAGATGGCTCTTCATCAAAGCATGATGATGAAAATGATTGTGCTTTGGCTTCCAAGGCAAGGAAAAGGAAGGGGAATAAATTCCATTCAAAATCCGATTCCAAAGGAAAGAAGATGGATTTTTCCAAAGGGAATTGTTTTCACTGTCACGAACATGGGCATCTTGCTATTAAATGTCCGGAGAAGAAAAAGAAGAAGAAGGTTGATGGAGCTGCAGCTGGTGAGGACCTTGCCTCACAATTTGAACTTGACTTCTCCTTGATCACATTCATGGCATCAAGTGCATTGGGATTGGTGTGGTATTTGGATAGTGGTACTTCCTTCCACATGACAGGAGATAAGGAGATTTTCAGTGACTTGGAGGAGAAAGATCTCAAAATGCATATAGAGGTGGGCAATGATGGACGATACAGTGCAACTGGAATTGGTACCATTACCTTTCAGAGGGATTCAGTTAAACCATTTCAATTGAAATATGTTATGCATGTTCCAGGTCTAAAGAAAAACTTAGTCTCAGTCACAATGTTGGAGGATAGAGGCTATGATGTTGTTTTCAGTGATGGAAAATATTTCCTGCAACACAAAACAACGGGTCAAGTCAAGAAGATAGGGATTTGAGTTAATAATCTCTACAAGATGGAGGTAGATGGATATGTTACCATGATGGGCAAGGCAGAAAAAGTTGTCAGCAGGGATGAGGGTGAATTATGGCACAAGCGATTGGGCCATCTTCATCATGGAGCCTTGAAAATCATGCAACAAATATCTACTGGACTTCCAATGGGAACACTTTCTCAGTTAGATCAGTGCAAGGGTTGCACCATGGGGAAGTATGTAAATTCCACCTTTCATGAAAAGGAGAACCGTGCTTCGGTGATCCTAGAGAGAAGTCACACAGACGTGTGTGGACCATTCTTGGTTGCTTCAACAACAAAACATAAGTATTATGTTATTTTTGTTGATGAATTTTCTCGTAAATGTTGGATCTTCTTCATGCAGAAGAAGGATCAAACATTTTCAAAGTTATGTGAGTTTAAAGCATTGGTGGAGAAAGAGTCGGCGAAGCAAGTGAAGGCTTTGAGGAGCGATAATGGTGGAGAATACATCTCTAACGAATTCAAAGACTTCTACAGCAAAGAAGGAATTCGAAGAGAACTCATAGCACCTCATAACCCACAAAAAAGTGGGGTCATGGAGAGGAAGAACGAAACGATCATGGGTGCAACATGAGCGATGTTGCATGATTAGAACCTACCAATGCATTTGTGGGTGGAAGCATGCAACACTGTGGTTTATGTGCAAACCCGTTGTCCTCATAGAGTACTTGGCATGAGTACACCTGAAGAATCTTTCACTGGTAAGAAACCTGATGTTTCTCATTTTAATATTTTTTGCTCATCTGTTTATGTGTATGTGACCAAGAAAGCCAGGAAGAAGCTGGAGTCGACTGATAAAGTTAGGATATTTGTGGGGTACAAATAAACACCCCATAATTATCATGTGTATTTTCCTAACAGTAAGATGATTTTTATGTGACAGGATATAAAATTTTATGAGGGGAAATCCATGCGGTTGTCACTTGAGAGGGAGCTAGACTTGCATGCAGAGGAGGAGTTGTTGGTTCCCAAAGATGAGTCTCAAGATGTGGATCAACCACATGAGGAGGTTCATGGAGTGGAGGAAGCCACTCATGTAGAGCCATCCATCACAAATGGAAGAAAGTGCACCATGGAAGCTAATAGATTGAGACTAGATGTGGCACATAATGTAGGAGCCCCTAGTTCACAGCGCAGACAGAGACAGTCTGCTGATCGATTTACTGGATACATGGCTCTCATGAGAAAATGTATTTTTATTGAACCATATTCCTTTCAATAAGTAGTGCAGGATCCCACTTGGGTTGATGCAACGGTGGAGGAGTATGACTCCATTTTCAAACAAAGTGCATGGGAAATTTTCCTAAGACCAACTGACAAATCAGTGGTAGGTTCGAGATGGATCTACAAGGTAAAGAAAGATGTTGATGGGAGTGTTGCAAAATACAAGGCCATATTTGTAGCCTAGGGCTTCTCACAGATCGAGAAGATAGATTATGATGAAACCTTTGCACCTATCACAAGGTACTCTTCCATAAGATCCATCTTTGCACTCTCAGCGTAGATGGGCTAGTGCATTCATTAGATGGATGTAAAAATTGTGTTTCTCAATGGGATCATTGAGGAAGAAGTGTACATAGAGCATCCTGAAGGATTTGAGATCTTCAACAGTGATTCACATGTGTGCCGACTCAAAAGAGCATTGTATGGGCTAAAGAAAGCACCACGTGCTTAGTACACTCGGATAGACAGCTATTTCACTAGACTAGGCTTCACCAAAAGTGAAGCGGATGAAAACCTATACCAAATTGGAGTGGAGGATAAGCTTTTAATCATTGTTCTTTATGTTGATGATTTAATACTGACTGGTGATGAGCATCTGATACACTCATGCAAGTAGGACCTTGCAAAGGAGTTCGATATGAAGGATATGGGCCTCCTTCATTATTTCCTTAGATTGGAAATATGGCAGCAAGATGGTGAAATTTTTGTGTCTCAAGGCAAGTATGCAAGGGAGATACTAGGTAGGTTTCACATGGAGGGATGCAAACCCATGGATACTCCTCTTCCAGGAAACTGGAAGAAAGAGGATTCTACTTCTGGAGAGATAGTGGATTCTCTTGTCTATCGAGAGTTAGTGGGTTCGCTAGTGTATCTAGTGAACACAAGATCATACATTTTCTATGCGGTTAACCAGCTGAGTCAAGCGATGGTTAAGCCTACCAAGATCTTTTGGAAGGTGGGTAACCATGTCCTAAGATACCTGAGGGGAACATCTGAGTATGGCTTATGGTACTGACATATGGATGAGGTGAAGTTGCATGGCTTCATGGATGCAGATTGGGAGGGCAACCCAACGGACAGAAAGAGCACATCAGGGGGGATATTTAGTATTGGATCTACAACTATTTCTTGGTACAACAGGAAAAAGAGATCTATGGAACTTGGTTTAGCGGAAGAGGAATACATGGAAACGAGTCAAGCTACATGTGAGGCTATCTGGATGAGGAAGATCTTGGTTGGTTTGTTTGGTTCTCATTTCGATCCGACAGTGATTCATTGTGATAATCAGAATTGCATTAAAATCTTGATTAATCCTGTGTTTCATGATAGATCTAAGAATATATATATCCGGTATCATCATATCAAAGATTATGTGCAGCAAAAGATAATGTTGCTTCAGTACATTCCTATGGAATATTAGGATGCATACATTCTGACAAAGGTGCTCACTAGGAGAAAATTCGAATACCATAGAGATAGGATCGGGGTGAAGGATAATCCCTTTCTTGTTGAGAGGGAGTGTTGAGATTCAACAAGAAGATCCTAGTGAAAATTATGCACCTACACTAGGATGGATCTTTAGGCTATTTTTAGGTGGAAGTCTATTTTTTAGATGATGAGCAAATTCTATTTATAGATGGTGAGAAAATTCTATTTATAGATGTATGTCGACTATTACTATCCCTTAATAATAGTTGGACAATAAATATTAATCTATTCTCAATGAGCACTTGGAAATAGTTAACTGAAGTGGAAAATTAGTTAGCTATAGGAAATTCAAGTTCAAAGGTTGGTTGGTGGGACATGGAAGTCGAATTAGTTGTAACTGAGTGATTCGAAGTTGTAACAAAGTTGAATGTGTAGTTATGTGAGTTGTAAAGTAGTTTAACTCATTTAAGTGAGTTAAGCTCAGTTGTACTAGTTGTAACTGAACATAAACTAGTGAGAGATTAGTGAATTAATTATTAATTAATTCACAATCAGTGATCTCACATGCAACTGAAGATTTACCATTTTTAACTACATGCATGTCAGATCTAGTGGCAACCCAGTTGAGATAATAGGTGAAAGGGACAGTTTGACTATCAGTTGTGACTTTAGTGGGTGCACTCATGCAACCACACACACATTGGATGTGCCCATGAGTATTGCGCATCCTAGGCAAGAGGAATCCATCCATTGCAGGGATTGTTATCAGTAGGGATTGCTCAGAGGAGGCAGGTTGTCTAGAAGCAGTAAATTGGCACATGAATTTGTCGATTTTTGTATGATAGTGTGAGACAATTGTATATTGTACTGAGAGCTCTTGGATTAGAGTTTTGTATGAGATTGTTTCATGATCCATGATATATACATAATATATGATAGTGGGGTTTTTAGCTTTATGCTTTCACGGTAAAAACATCTATGTTATGTGTGATTGATCTTTCTTCTTGATATTGCAATTGAAGATCATGTTTTAAATTCCACAAGAATATTTGTAGAAGTGATTATGTATTTAACAGTGGCATATAATTGTTAGATCAGGAGAATCTAGGCAATACATAATTTGTATTAAAATTTCTACAAAAAATTCTTATACCATCGACTCATATTTATAATAAATATATCTATCAAAAGAACCATCTAGAGGAAGATAATTCTAGAAGCAGAAGCTTCTATTAGGTCTTCTTACATTGGACTTATTCTTCCTTATTTCTAGGCCTTATTAATATTGACCTTTATTACATGGAAATATATTATTATACCTATGTGATGGGTTAGGTCCCTAACATTCTTCCTCACCATGTTGCCTTCAGATAGTAGTGGCATACACCACAAAATTGTTGAAACAGAACATTTTCCATACGGTGGTTGATGAGGGTGCCTCGACTTGCATGATGTCATTGGCATGTTGGAGGGACATTGGCCAGCCTGAGTTGTCTATGTCGCATACATTTCTTATGAATTTTTACAATCGATAGTTCATACCACATGATATAATTCCTTCTTTCCCTGTGCAGTTGGAGGGTAAAGTTGTGTGCGTCAAGGTTGAAGTAGTCGATGCGCCTCTCGAATACAATATTCTATTAGGACGGAGTTGGACTTACACAATGCACATGGTTGTAGCCACTATTTTTTGGGTATTATTCTTTCTGCATGAGGGCTAGATTATAATCGTCGACCAGTTGTCCTTATATCTTCCTGACCCTTCATTGGGGGCTTCCACAGTCCTGATGATTGATAACCTGCAGCCAGGCACTGTCAACTTAGGTGTCAGTTTATTTTCTTCATTTATGGGAAGTTTTGATTATTCGTCGCATTCCAATGATGTAAGGTTTATTTCGGTTGTTACCAACCAACCGAAGGCTGCAATTTTTCAAGTGTCATGTTTTAAAACGAGCTACTTTCATGACCTGTGGACTTTACCTTCCCCAATGGATTTCATGGAAGGCATAGGGCACCTAGGCATGTCCATGCCCTTATCTGTGGCTAAGGTTGCGTACAATGTTGTCCAACAAGCCTCAAACAACCCTGATACGGCTCCCCCACAGAAGATAGATCCAGTTCTCTAGCCTATTTGGGCTCACGACTCTCTCACCGCTCAAGACCCTTTAGACTTAGTCTTTCCCTTTGACAAGGCTATCCTAAAGGAAATGACTGATCTCAACAAACCTTTGGATGATCTGCACCATAGATCTTATTTTTTTTCTCGAGCTTAGGAGAATAGAGGCAAGAGAGTTTGTTTTGACCATGAATGGAGATAGCCCTTGTCCTATCAACCCTCTAGCTATGCACAAAGTATATGCTAAGGGAAACATGGAAACTATTGTTGCAATGATTCCTCTCAATATCTACAGAACCCCTGTAGTTGTGGAGAATCTCTTCATTCGAGCAGATTGCTCCACCTAAGAGATTCAAATTTACACCGAGTTGTTTAAGGATTTCCATGATGTTTTTTCCTAGTCTTATGAGGAGATCCTAGACATCGACTCATGAATTGTTGAGCATGAAATCATGACTTATCCTGATGTCAAACCGGTTATATAGAATCTTTTCCCGGTCGATCCTTGAAAAGCAACGACGATAAAGGCTAATGTAGAGAAACTTCTCAGAGATGGTTTCATCTACCTCATAGAATTGACAGAATGGGTATCAAACCTGGTTCCTATCAACAATAAATAGGGAATGATTCATTTTTGTATGGATTTCCGCAATTTGAACAAATATTACTCGAAAGACAATTTTCCAACCCATTTATTGATCAGATTGTCCATGAGTGTGCAGGTTGCAAAGTATTTTCTTTCATGGATGGTTTTTTGGGATATAATCAAATTCAAATCAAACTCGAGGACCAACATAAAAAAACCTTTATTTTTCCTTGGGGTACCTTCGTGTATCAAAATATGATTTTTGGCCTAAAGAATATTGGATCTACCTTTCAACGGGCCATGTCATTCACTTTTCATGACCTTAAACACATAGTCGAGGCGTACCTAGATGATCTAGCATCACATTCTCACAAGAGATTTGATCATCCCTCCCATTTATGACTAATCTTTGAGTGGTGTCACTACTATCAGATTCTCTTGAATCCAAATAATTGCAGTTTTTGCATGACATCGGGTTGTTTACTAGGTTTCAGCGTGTCGACAAAAGGGATCATGGTCGATCCTCTTAAGGTTGAGGTGATAGTTCAATTTCCTTCCCCACACACAATACCCCAACTTCATAGCTTATAGGGGAAAGAGAATTTTCTTTGGCGTTTTGTCTCTAATTATGCTGAGATTACTAAAGGGTTCATGCATCTTTTGAAAAAAGGGGCCCCATTCTGTTGGGATGAAGTAGATCAACGCTCCTTTGAAGCATTGAAACATGCCCTGACACTTTCTCCTCTGCTTAGGCCTCCTGATTATAAAAATGATTTCTTGTTGTATTTGGCTGCTGCAGAGTCGACCATTAGCATGGTCTTGGTCTAGGAGGATGACACACTCAAAGAGCACGTTATCAATTATCTTAGTCGAGGCCTGGCTGGACCAGAACTCAACTACTCTCATGTTGAGAAAATTGCTTTTGCAGCTGTCCATGTTGTCCAATGGTTCTGTCACTATATATTACTTCACAAGACCACTGTCATTGTTTTCGTCAACCCCTTCCAATATGTGTTAACGTGACAGTTCATTGGTGAAAAGATCAGTAGATGGATAGTTATCATATAGGAGTTTGACTTGGATTTTTTCTCTGCGGAATCTAAAAAGTCATTGGTCTTTGCCAAACTAATTTCGTAACTACCGATCAAGTCTATTGATACTATACATGAAGAGTCACCTATCAACGAAGATATTTTTCTAATTGCATCTTCGGACCCCTAGTATGGAGATATACTTGTGTATCTTCAAACTTTGAAGTTCCCCATTTCTACTTATTGCGATGAGCATCGATGAATACGACACCAAGGGAAAAACTATCTCATTCTCGATGACACTTTGTATCGTCGAGGTGTAGATTACATTCTTCGATGATGTCTTTCCCACGAAGAAGTAGAGCTTGTTTTGAATGACTATCGCGCCGAAGCATGTGGAGGTCATCTATCTGGGTTGGAAACAACCCAAGATATTCTTCGTGCATGATACTCCTATCCTTTGTGAATCAAATATTGTGTTGAGGTAGTCAAGAAGTGTCACCCATGCCAGATCTTCTATCGAAAGATGCAGGCACATCCTGCTCCTATATTTTTTATCATTGATGTCGGTCCCTTCACCAAGTGGTGGATTGATTTCACTACATGTCACCCGGCTTCTGCCAGGGGACATTGATACATCATCGTAGCATTATACTACTTCACCAAGTGGGTTGAAACTATGCTGACATTTAACAATGACGGAGAAACCACTGCCCTTTTCATTTTCAATCAGATAGTATCTAGATTCAGTCTCTCGAAGGTGATTGTCACTGACCATGGTAGTCACTTTCAGAATAAAATTATGATTGAATTAACATCAAATCTTGGGTTTAAACAGGAACATATGTCACCTTATTACCCACAAGCGAATGGTCAGGTAGAAGCTGTGAGTAAGTCTCTCAAGACTATTCTTCAACGAACGATTAATTCAGCCAATTCAAATTGGCATTTGATGTTATATTAGGCATTGTGAGCCTATCAAACTTCTGTAAATATTGCAACCCATTTTTCACCTTTTCAACTCATCTACGGGATGGCAACAGTCTTACCCATTGAGTGTCATATCCCTTCTTTAAAGTTGGCAGTGGAAATACTACCCTACACTACACAGCTTGAGGAACACCTTCTATTTCTCGAGCAACTTGATGAGCAGCATCGTGATGTAGCCTTGGCTAATGAGGCTGATAAGAAATGATTCAAGTGTCAATATGATCGGTCTGTTTTCCCTCAGATTTTGTATGAAGGAAATATTGTCCTATTTTATGACCAAGCCAAAGATCCCCTCAGGGCAGGCAAGTTCAAACCCATGTGGTTCATACCTTTCATTGTAAAAGAGGTCTTAGAGAAAGGTGCTTACCTTCTGGTTGATTTCGAGGGAAACGTCTTAGTGAATCCTAGAAATGGGCTCTACCTTAAGAATTACTGCTCTTAGGTCAGTCACCTGGGTGGATTCTTATATATATGTATATTATTTTATACATTTTTGTATTTTTTCGTTTTATAGACATGTAGTTATTTATGTTTTCTTTTTCACTGTAGAAGATGTCAAGTGAATTGAAAGTTTACTTTGGGTTCTTGGATGGTGCTAGCCGACACACTCAAAGGCTTGCTTCCACAACTTGGGTGATTTTCACAACCAGATGCCAGTTGCTATCTTCCGAAGGTATTTGTCTAGGCGATGCAACCAATAATGTTGTTGAATACAGTGCAGTGATATAATTTCTATGTGATGCTTTTTCACATGGCATTTCTCACCTTCAGGTTTACTTAGATGCTCAACTAGTTTTGTCCCAGTTAAATAGGGTTTATCATGTTTATGATCCCACTCTTCACCGATGATTCCTTAGGGTACGTCTCTTAGAACGATATTTTGATTATATTACTTATATTCATGTTCCTAGGAGATTTGATCATTTAACTGATACTCTAGCTAGTCAATTTTTAGATTGGCATGTCACTCACATGTAAAAGTAAAACACACACATACACATGTAATACATTTGTAATTATGTCATCCATAAAATAAGAAAGATGTATATATATACATTTGTATATATATATACATTTGTAATTATGTCATCCATAAAATAAGAAAGATGTGTGTATATATATATATATATATGTATGTATGTGTGTGTGTGTCAAAAAATGGTTTCATGAGTACAAAGTGGGCATGAAATCCTCAAAATTAATCAGTATACATCGATGGACTTAAGACCTCAAAATACATAATACAAAAAGTTCCCTCAGCACATAAATAGTTTGACGCTATCTAAGGTCTAGGCCTATTGGCCCTACTATAGTGGACAACGACATTCTTAATATGCTGGAATAACTAGACCCAGGTCTGAGGCACCCCTACTACATGTGGCTACATTTCTAGGGGGAGATCCTTGATCTCATCGATAGGAACTTCACGAGTAAGAGTAGTAAGGTTCATCTCCACTCATCGTAGGACTCTATCAACCTCTTTGTCTTAGGTTCCTCCAGCAGTTGTCGGTCCTCCTACTGTTGTTGGTCCTGCCTCTGGTTGAGGATGATGCCTATCCCTGGTGAAGTATGTTGGTCGAACAAGTCCCACATATGTACATAACATATTCGTAAGTTAGTACTCTGACACATACATAAAAAGGATATATATAAAAATTAAAAAAAAATTAATAACTTCAAAAAATATATGTTTCTTATCTCATCGGGCTCCTCGTGAGGGGGCACGGGCATGTCGGGATCTCTAAGGAAGTTAATCCCTGCATAGGGATAATCCTCTATGACTGGTATTTGGCATTCCCACCAGTTAAAGAATATATCCACTTTGTCTAGGCAATAAGACCGCCCACCTACATAATGTTGGAAAGGAGGAAATATGCCTTCGTACTTTCTCTCTCAGACTGAGACTGGGCACCCTCTCGAATAAGAGAGAGAATAAAATGGTACCAAACCCTAAGTTCTTGTTGGTACGCCTATCACACTATGTGAATTTTCTCTTCATGCATACTAGCATGGTAGTACTCCAGTCAAAGATCATCCCCTCTAAACACTGGATTGCACATTGCATATGTGCATGGGAGGCCTTATGGAGACCTTTTTGGCCCTTTTTTCCCTAATTTGGTCCCCTTTTTCACTTTTCTTGGCT
This sequence comes from Picea glauca, assembly GCA_000966675.3. Lineage (NCBI taxonomy): Eukaryota > Viridiplantae > Streptophyta > Pinopsida > Pinales > Pinaceae > Picea > Picea glauca. The sequence goes on along the minus strand of JZKD02S1669169.1, from coordinate 70,938 downwards.
TGGTGGCTACTTGAGTTCTCTTTTGAGTTATCTTTCGATAATCCCATTGGACTCGTCCTTAAGATTGGTGATTTTTTGAGATGGGTTACATTTACATCGTCCCATGGTAAAAGTCATTTTTTTCAACTTTGGCATATAAGTTAGGTTTTCACTCCCATATTTCTACATATCGTTGTCTTTTCCACTTTTCCATAGGATTGATCCCATCTAAATGCGACACAAAACCTTCTTTACTGCTTTAGAAGTGTCGTAATTAGGTGGTAGAGCCTACCTCAACATGGATGCCCTAGGTAGATCCTTTGCTGCATTTTTGCATCCATGATGTGAGTTTTGACTATAGGCTTGGGAGTATTTTTTAGTCCCTCAATGATTACATATTGAAGCCGCATTCCTCTTGCTAATCATAATTCTTTTCCTTACCCACGAGACTCCCTAATGAGCATGACTTGTTGTCTTTCAAGCTCGCTTTAAATTTTGAAAGAAACATCCAACCAGAATGTATTTATTCTTTTTGATATCATATGGATTACTTGAGAAAATTAGCCCCCCCGGAGTCTTCTTTAAGCCCTTTTCAGACTCTCTAAAATTGAAAATATTATCAAGCGATCTTATTTCCCTTCACACTTGTCAAACTCAAATTTGAAGGCAAATATGTTTGTTGGCCCTTGACCAAGTTTTGAGAAAACATTGGTCGGGTTTGACCACTTTTTGGACATCGAAAGGTTGGTCGAAGAAGGAGCGCCTAGGCAGAGATGAGATCACGGATCTCACTTGTTTTGTGGGCTTTGTGGACCCATCATGGGTTTCTTAGGGTTTTGTAATGGGTTATGGGATGTCGACCCATGGGTTTACCCATGATTAGGCCTTTTTGTAAAAGTATACATATGTAAGGATGTAATGTAGAGGTAGTAGTATCTATCTAAGGGCAAGAGGCAAGTAGTTCTGAGTTTCCTTGTGCAACAAACCGTGTATATAAGGCTCTGTGCCTCATAGAGGAGTTGGATCTGTGCCTTGACTTGATTTTGGGAAGGTGGATCCAGTGCACAGTGCGCAGATCACATGTCCGGTGTGAAGCTTAGATCGGTGGCTTAGTGCATAGGAGCAAACGAATGTAAGATATTGAATCCTAATAAAGAAGAAGAAGTAGTTGGTGGATGTAGCCCCACACTAGGGTGAACCACGTATATCATGTGTTGATGGTTTTCTTTGTGATATAATGTTTATGCTCTGGATCTTCTTAGTGCATTGATTGTTATGTGTAATAGATATATCTATGAATGCTTAGTTCTTTACTTATGTTGAATGTGTTAGATCTAATTTATTTTTCTAAGTGCGATGTGTATTTTGTTATTGTTACTTCATAGATCTATACTTAGGGTTTGATCTGCGATGTGAATAAAGCTAATATATTAATGCATATTATCTTCTAAGTACTTTGCGAAGTGTTATAATCACATATCTGTGTCCCAACTTGGTTACAAACACATGAGTCATGTAACCCCCCCTTCCACTACCTCGGGTGAGACTTCGACTGCTTCATAGGTGTTGTCAAAAGGGTCGGTAGTTAGGGTTTTGTTGGTGCGATGTTGAGCGTTGAACCCTGGGTCTACCCCTATGCCAACAAATGGTTCCATTGTTGGGACTTGAAACTGTGACTTCTGGGAACCAAAAGAAAGGAGAAGCTTTGTGTGTAGATCTACTACTGTAGTGTGTTGTATTCTACTTGACTTGTGAAGTTTTGTGCTAAGAAAGAAACTCGATCTAGAGAAAAGAGGTAAGATCTTGAAAGAGGTAAAGCTTTGTGATTTGATAAGAATAAGATAAGTGGAAATTTTTGTTTCGAAAGCATGAATCTAGGTATGTTTGATAGATTATGTCCTAGCCTAAAAGCTAGGGTACAGTTAGAAGAAAGAGTTGATATGAATAAATTTGATATAAATAGAGAAATATATGTTATTCCTATGCATAGAAAGGATTTTTGAACTAATAAGTGGATGCATGAACCTAGAAAGAATTTTTGCAGATTGCAGGTCCAACACTGTGATCTCAGTGCATAGTATAAGAGAAGTTGGGGAACATATAAGAGAAAAAGAGGACTGACACTATGTTATAACTTGAGAATACCATGACATCTTGCTAAGGAATGCCCTAGTGTAGGTCCTATTTGTCTTTGTTGTAAAATAGTAGGTCATAGATTTGAAGACTGTCCAAGGATGATTGTTAAAGTTGAACAAATGAACATGAGTCAAGAGAATAAGAGAATATTAGAGAATAATAAAGAGAAAGAATCATAGAAATATTAGACTATGTTAGTACAGTTAAAAGAAGTAATGGATGATCACAAAGATGTCAGTTTATCAGAGATATTGAAGGAAAAACAATGCATAGATAAAAGAATAGGAGACTTCGACATAGACTGTGTCTTGGATGAGGAAATGCAAGAAAATATTATGCCATAAAGCACTTGGGAAATTTTAGGAAAGCCTACTATAGTACCTTCACTAGGAAGGATAGGCTTGTTTAAAGGAAAGATGAAAACCCTATGTGGAAGAGGTACTAATGTACCTGTTATCATCCATGGAACATCTACAGAAGAGGAATTTGAAGTTATTAGATTTTTTGAGGAACAACTTGGATTGAGAAGGATTAGATCAAAATGAAAGCAGAGTAAGAAGCTACAGAAAAGAAAAAGCAAGAACTAAGGGATTTCATACCTAAGAATATAGATCGACTGATAGAAGAATAAGAAGTTAAGTCAAAGTAGAAGAAGGCAAGAGAATTAACTATCGAGGTTTAAAGAATGCAAGAATGATCCAGGTGGATATTGGGGGCCACCCACCTTTTCCAAATGGCTCAAAATAGTTTTCTGACCATTTTGGCAATTTACTATTTTTAGCAGGTTTTCACTTCCGGGGCCATTTTGA
>JZKD02S1669169.1:48744-60064 GCA_000966675.3 Picea glauca | reverse complement strand
AAAAAGGAACATTCTCCTTGGTTTTGGTTAATCTCTTTTTCGGGCCTTGGAGATTACTTACGAAAAAGGAACCCCCTCGGAGTCCATAGTTAACCCCTTTTCAAACTCCCTAAATATGAAAATATCGTCGAGTGACCTTGTTTCTTTCACACTCGTTAAATTGGTATAGAAAGAACATCTATTCGGCATGAGTTTAACCCTTTTTCCAGCCAGTAGACTATTCAGGAGAAAGGTATGCCTCAGGAGATTCGTCTCACCGGGAGAGTTCTCCTCAGTTATATTTTATACTTTTTAGGGCTAAGAAGACTAAACCTAGAAAAAGGTTGTGAGTCCATAGTTAAGCTCTTTTCAGACTCATTAAAATTGAAAATATTGTCAAGTGATCTTTTATTTGTCACACTCGTTGAAATGGTTTTGAAGAAATGTCTTTTCGGTATAATTTTAACCCTTTTTCGAACCGACTAGACTAATTGTGAAAAAGGAACTCCCTGGAGTCTTCTTTTTTCATTTTTTCATACTCTCTAAACGTGAAAAAACCACTGAGCTTACCTTCTCTGGGTTCATAAAAATTCACATGGAAGGAGTCTTGTTGTGTCATGCTTAATCACATTGCAGATCTCATATTTGCGTCTTTGGCCTAATGTTGGCTCCATGTTGCTCTCAACTGAACCTTTAAAGCATTTCTTATACGCAATCCTTGCAACACTTTTTGCCTTTGCGATCCAACACCTTGACCTATGGAGGAATTTTCCTCGAGTGTCCTTATCCTGCACATGTCTCCTTGCCTTGAGAATTATTATGTTCCATGCTCTTGGAACCAGTTTTCTTGCTTGCGACACTCATTCCTCCCTTGTAATGTAGCATTGTTTTATTTTTTTTCAAGCTCGTTAAAAATTTGAAAAAAACAAAAAAATCAAATATCCCAAAAAGAGGGGACAAGAAATACACATTCCTTTTTTGGCAGCAAGATAGTTGCCCTTTGATAAAGCACATCCTTTTCTTTGTTCATCAAGCATTGGGATCTAGTATGACCTTAGGAAGTTTTTCTCGCTACATAGATCTATGTCATCCTCCATTTGTTTACTCTTCCAAACATATGGAGAGTTTGTGGTGCCTCCTACATCACAGACTTATGTCAATGTTACACTGCCTGAGTCTGATAATCTTACGTGCTTTTGTCCAAGGGAATTTTTTTCCAACCTGAGTCGAACATTCTACATTTTGTCTCTTGACTTTCATGAGTCATCCATCCCATGAGTCCAGTCAAATCCAAATTCAAAATCGACGAAGTTATGTGCCTGATGATTGAGATCCTCCAGTATTTCCTCGACGGCATGTCGAAAACCTCATAGTAGTGAGTCTTACACTCCTATTGTACTCCTACCTGATATGTTGAATATCTTGAAGTTGTTGCTAGAGATATGAAGTCCTCATCTCCAACTACATGCATTGATGCTTCTTGAAGATGCATATTATATTGTACTTGAATATCATCGATTGATTTTGCGATGTAGATCCTCTATGTATTTCTCATGGCTACACTTTATATAGACAATTATATGACATGGATTTGTAGTGTACTTGATTGGAAGTCATGATTACTTCATCCCAAGCATGGGTATTCCCACCTTGGAGAGATTATTATTGTTTTGTAGACAACGACCTCCTGAACTCTGGTCCCGGGCTCACTTGAATCTGTGCCTTCCCACTGGTAAATATATTGTAATTTAATTCAGCCATAAGTTTCTCTTCTAACCTAACACATTAGGGGGAATCTGTTATATCCCTAAAATTCCCTACCTATGCATACATGGTATTGGCCTTTCTACTTGCACAATTTTCCAAATTACTGTTGAGGAACTCTCTTTAAAAAACCATTTTTTGGAGAATGTATGCGCCCTGTTGCACTAATAACCATGTACATATGCTATTTTTATTCTAGAAATCCCACATACATACGCTAGTTGCATACTAAAAACCCCGCGTTTACCTCCAAAAGTTGCAAAAAATAAAAAATTGCAAGGAATTATGCGGAGTTAACGGCCTGTTGGAGGTTTCCTAACTAATTCACCTGTTGTAGACCATACCCAAACCGAATAACTATCCTTTTGTCATATAAAAGGAGGTCTTGGGGTCCCATTCCATCATCAAGCATTGGAACAAAGAAACTCTGCCAAAATCCCTTCTCCCTCTTATTCCAAATATTCCAGCCCTTTCTGAGATTTGGCCTCAGATTTCCCTCTCTAGCCCTTTCTATGTGTTGGCCTCATTGTAATGTGTTGAGACGAATGTGCATAGCTACCACATTTCCTCTCAAATATTAGCTACCACCATTCGATAAAGATTGTTTTCATTCTGCATTTTACAGTTTCAAAAGATTTCTTTATTGAATAGAAGTTAAGTTCCATTGTATCTTTGTTATTGTTCTTTGTATATCCATGTCAATATTATAAATCTATGTTTCATTTCGTTCTTCTCATAAATGTGGATCAGTGGTATCAGAGAGGTCATCTCTTCATTTGTTTCTATGTTCATTTCCCCAATGAGGTCAGGGTATAAGCAGATGGGACTTGAACTAGTTGATCCTTTGCAAGATTGGACTAGCCGAACCCGATGGTTGCTCATGGGGGAATAAAAGAGAAACGATGGGGTGTGATATCCCTTTAAACTATTTCTAGAGGAATCCCTCTCATGAAAAAGGAATGAGATGATGGATAAATTTTCACAAATCCTTCGACGACTTCCAATAGGTGATGCATCTTCCTCAAGCAGGGGCACCTCCCCCTTCAAGTTACAAATCAATTTTGATATTCCTATATTTTAAGGTCAAATAAATGTGGATGCTATAGACAAATGGTTAAACCTTATAGAAGGGTAATTTTTTTTCCACAACTTTTTCGATAGAGAAAACATTACATTTGTGCTCCTTAAGCCCATCCCCCATGTCAAAGATTGGTGGGAAATTTTCTATGAAAAAAAGGAAATAGAGGGATCTACATTATGTGTAGTTACACCCACTTGGGGTTACTTTAGGGATGTTATTAAGGAAAAATACTACAATGTTGGAATTTATGAGGACTTATATACAAGATGGACCACACTGCGGTAGGAAAGGGACCAAATAGTGTTAGAGTTAACCAATGTCTTCCATACCTTGTGCACCAAGTTGTGTATCAATGAATCTGAGTGAAATCTAGTGCTCAAGTACMAYRACAATATACATAGATACATCYAGAYAGAAATGGATTTTTTTGACATCTCGTCCTTGGGCACRACCTATCGATATGTTGTCAAAATCRACTAGAAKTCRAAGATTAAACAAAAKACGTGACARTTTGGGTATGAAAACCCCTCATAKCAGAAGTAGGGAAAACATGGCCCCAACCCRYAGAACAAAGGGAAGAGCAAGGATGGATAGCGTCAGGAAAACYAGTCCARATCTCAAACAAAGAAGGACAATGGGAAGAYAAAGAAATACATTGGGAAATGGTGGGAGTTCCATAAGATCCCCTGCCATAACATCATTGAATGATGCTCAAWGAAGTCATTKKATGGCTGAGGTGAAAGCATMTAAATGCGATGCAAGCTCAGACTYTGAGTCCGAACTAGAAAAAGGGAGACAAATCATTGATGCARAAACTAGTGCCACCGTTGCTACCACCACCAAGGTCCAACCCAATGAACCTGATGAACTAGAGGAAGGTGAGTGACTCTTTAATTCACAAATGTGGGGGAAGGGTACTCTGCTGCACTTCATGGTTTATAGAGGTAGCCAAAAGAAACTCATATTAGTGGAGGTCATCAAGTGGTTGGCTCTTCCAACAACACCACACCCAGAGTCGAACACCATTAGATGGCTCCGTCAAGGGAGCAATCTCCACATCGGTCAAAAGTGTCGAATGGCCTACAACATCAAGCCCTTCAAAGATGAGGTATTGTGTGATTTTGACCCCCTTGAAGTTTTTGATGTTGTTATGGGCCAACCTTATTTATGGAAATGTCATGATGTATGTGAGTCTAGGACTCATGGTGTTATTATTACTTTGGATAGGAAATTATAAAAGATACCTGAGGTAGTCCCATATACCGCAATTTCCTTGATCTCTTCCAAGCAATGTAGGAAGGTCATCTCTCAGACTGGGAAGTTTGTCTTCTTCGTGATTCATGCTCAAAATGAGCGGAAGGTTGTAGCCACATCCATGGCCTCTGTGACAGGTCTCTCCACATAGCAGAAGTAAGTGGATAAGGTCATGGAAAAATAAAAAGACATATTCTCCTCACTCACTAGGGTACCTCTGCAATGACAGGTCAAGCACTCAATTGATTGGACCCCTGGTGTACCGCTACCCAATGGGCCAGTCTATCACCACTCTCTATCAAAAAATGATAGAATCAAGTGCCAAATCCAAGAGATTATCGAAAAGGGGCACATCCTCCCAAGATCATCACCTTGTGGAAGCCCAATCATGCTTTTGCAGAATAAAGACAGGACCTGGAGACTCTGCATTGATTACCGGGCCCTAAATAAAATCACAGTCAGGAACCGATACCCAATTCCCTAAATTGACGATATCATTGAATATCTTAAAGGGGAGAAATACTTCAATAAGATTGATCTGAAGTCTGACTACCACTAGGTCCCAATAGAGCAGACCGATGTATGGAAGACTGCCTTCAAGTCTAAAGAAGGTATTTTTGTTGGTCATGCCCTTTGGCTTGAAAAATGCTCCAGAAAATTTCATGAGGATGATGGAGGATATATTGTGGCCTTTCACAAATTATTATATGGTGGTGTATTTGAATGAAATCCTCATCTTCAATGAGAATTGGGTGGAACACCCACAACATATTCAACAGGTTCTGCACACTCTGCGACAACACAAGCTATATGCAAATTTGGAAAAATTATCCTTCAACATCAACATGGTCTAGTACCTAGGATACATTATTTATGAGAATGGGGTGTTGATGCAGGAGCATCACCTTCAAAGTCAAAACACAAGTGTGGAGGCAATGGAACGACATCTCAACATGACAGAGTTCACAACAAAAATTAACTCAGAATTAAATCGAGTTGTTGAGATATTTTTGAAAGAAACATTTTTAAATATGTCATGTTTGTAAAATCGTGAAGGACTGTAAGGGATTGCAGATATGGAGTGTTGAATCTTATTTGGCAATAACTGTTAGTTATTGTAATAGGACAGATTAGGTAACCATTAAGATTTTGATAGGATAGGTTACAGATAGGACAATGAGAGCTCGAGGAGCCGGTCTTTAGATAGTTTATTGTTGCATTGTAATAGATAAGTATGTATGAGTATTGTAAGAGATCAGAGAGATCAGTAGAACATAGTAGAGTAGAAGAGACACTATGTAATATGTTTTTCATGAATGAATAGAGAAGACATAATTGTCCCAAATCCTTGGACTGTGTTCATTTGATGTATGGATGAATGAATGTTATATTCCGTGTATGTGATTTATTTCATTTTGTTCATGTATGATAGTTTGAGAGTTTGACTATATGAGTTTGTGAGGAAACTGGATGAGTTTAAATTGTTTCTCTTCTAACACTCGTATGCAAGGTGTGCATATCAAACGTAAGGAGTGCATTGACTGAGTCTCAGAGTGACTCAGAGAAGTTTAGAGAGAGAAAAAGGAAAACTTAGACTAGGTGCAAGGTGTGCACAGCGTCAAGAAGCAACCAAGCGTCAAAGAACCAGAACAGAAGAACGCCAGGTGGGCGAGAAGAATTTCTTTTCAAGAAATCCTTCAATTCTGAGTTATAGAAATCCCAAGAATGCAAGGTGTGTGTGGGAGTCGAATTCCTTTAAGGATAAATCTTAGGAGAGATAGAACTTTCAAAAGTGTTGATGAGATCCCAGAGTCAGATTCGTAGGAGGAGAAAAGGTTTGAAAACCTTTGAACACTTAGAAAATATTCTAAGTCAGGAAGATCAGAAGCTCGGGAGGGAGGAGCGACAATGGTTGTTAGATCACACAACAAGGGATCAACAATCATCTAATCTATGGAAGGTGCATGAGCCTTAACGCCTTGCATGCATAGGAGAGAGAACCTTTCAAGCTTTGAGACTCGAAGTTTCCGAAGCCCAAAGAGCCGGAAACCTGAAATAGAATCTTAGTCGTCCAATCGTAGGAATAGATCTGAGCCATCAGATTGTTCAAGGTAAATTGCAAGTGTCAAATCGCCAGAGTGGATCAGAGATTTTAGATACCATGAGTCCGGGGGAGTCAAGCTTGAAAATTGAAACACCTGAAGCACAGAGAGCCGAAGATCTGAAGAGGATCTAGACTGTTATATTAAGAGGATACGTGCCAGTAGGTCGAGAGATCCAGAGGAAGAAAAAAGGTTGAAGTGTTGAAACACCCAAATCCCGAAGCGTTGAATGGCCGAGAGCCATCAATCTATAAGTGGAAAATTGTCAATAGATCGCGATCCCCGGGTAAAGTCGTTGTAGAGTTTCGGTTGAGAACTGAGGTCACTGAACCCCAAAGACCTGAAGTGATTTAGAGCCATCAAATCTAGGAGAGACATGGCATAGATACATGCACTACGGGTAAAATCCCAAAGTGATCCTCAATCATTAGATAAAGAGGACACACTATAGAAATCTGCATACCTCGTGGGGAGAGAGAAGTTGAGAGTTGAAAATTCCAAAGTCCGGAGACGTGAAGGGATCACAGTCGTTGATCCTAGGAGGATACGTGTCAGTGGATTAGAGACTTTGGATAGAAGCCAAAGAAGGAAAGGGTTGAAGTTTGAGAACTCCAGGACCCAAAGATCCAAAGTGATCAACATCGTTGGTTGGTAGGATAGGTGTCTGCAGATCGCCAGTTTTGAAAGGTTGAAGTACAAAAGAGAATTGGGTTTGAGATTTCAAAACCCTGAAGTCTGGAACTGCGAAGAGATCATACCCATTGATTTTGAGAGAGAAGATATGGTCCATCAATTTGAATGGCATAGGTTTGAACCATCGATTCAGACAGTATTGTCAAGATCGGGAGATCGACAATCCCATAGCATTGTGGGGACAGGAGTAGCGTGGAGTTTAAAATATTGAGGGTGGGCTGCAATTCAAACTATGGTTTCATCAGGAGGACACGTGGAGGCTTGATGAAGATTGCGGGCCCAAAATTGGTTTGACTTCAAACCTCTTGTAGTCGTGTCCGCAATCGTGTGGTCATCACCAAGGTCACATCAAGAGGGCTTATCAGGAAAAGGAGCTAACGCCCAACACTCTGAGGCTTCGCAGCAAAGAAAAAGGGAAGGTTGTGGGCACCATTAGACTTGCAACAAGGAGCCAAAAGGGCCTGTGTATAGTTACAGAAGGAAACCATCAAGGTTTCAGAGAGTCACTCGACTCAAGAATCATAGATCCAAGACCGGGAGGTCACGCATCCATACGGGGGAGTAGGGGGGCTACATCAAGTGGTATCAGAGTTGATATTAAGTTTGTTTGTAGACAACAGAGAAAGGAGAAAGGAGACATGTGATATCATTTTTGGTATCCAGGAAATTTGATTTCTATTTGTAGGTGACATAGTGAATCATGCCACCCAGAAGGCATAGAGTGAATCCAGAAATAGAAGAAGAAATGAGGCAACTCCGAATGAGATTGGACACCATGGAAACAACATAGAGGAGATCACCAAACGTTGGAGATATCAGTGAAGCTGAGAGAGAAGAAGTAGAGGTCAAAGAAAATGTAGCAGAGGATGCTGCACAAGATCGCTTGATAAAAGTTGTTTCAAAGATAGGAGCCAGAGAAAGAATAGAGGTACCAATGTATGAAGGCAATTTGGAAGTTGAAGAATTGTTAGATTGGGTATGTTCTATGGAAAAATACTTCGATTACAAAGATATCGAAGAATACAAGACGGTGAAGCATGCAGTGACAAGACTCAAAGGTAATTCAACACTATGGTGGGATGAACTACAAGCCGAACGCAGGAGCAATGGTAAGAAAAAAATTAAAAACTAGGATAGGATGGTAGCCAAGATGAAGGCCAAATTTATCCCGAAGGATTACCAAATCAATCTGTTCAGGAGATTACAAAACCTGAAATAAAGGAGATTATCATTGAAGGAGTACACTGAGGAATTTTATAGACTGAACATTCGGTCTGGACAAAAAGAGAATGAAGATGAAAAGATAGCCAGATATATCAATGGGATGAGATATGAAATTCAAGAGGAGATCATTATGATGCATGTCAGTATAGTCAAGGATGCTTATCAAGCAGCCTTGAAAGCTAAAGAAAAATTGTCCAGGAAACAAAACCAACGAAGCAGAGTAGGAAATTCAAGCAGAGGTAAGGGAACCAACAGAGAGATGTTCCAGAAGCCAAAGCTTGAAGCTAACAAACAACATAGTCACCATGACAAACGTGGAAGTTCCAAATAAGGACATCATGGAGGAAGAAGCTCTTTTTCCAAAGGAAGAGCCATAGGAGGCATAGTAAAATGTTATACCTGTGGAAAACTAGGGCACAAGTCTTGGGAATGTCCTGAGAGAAAGTACGAAGGAGGAGGTGAATCACACATTGATGAAGCAAAAAAACATGTGGAAGCAGAAGCAGAAGAAGGAGGAAAGAACCTCATGATGAGGAAAATTATTTTTAAACCAGAGAAGGATGTAGAGGAACCAGTCCAGCGAACAAGTTTGTTCAAAACTACTTGCAAGTCGAAAGACAGAGTATGCAAGGTGATCATAGACAGTGGGAGCACTGAAAATCTAGTATCCATGGAGATGGTGGAGAAGTTGGAGTTGAAGACAAATGTACATACAAACCCATACAAGGTATCATGGTTGTAGAAAGGACATCAAGTGATGGTAAGTCAACAGTGCCTAGTTGAATTTAAAATAGGAGGTTATAGGGATGAAATATTGTGTGATATAATTCCTATGGATGCCTGTCATATTTTATTGGGGAGACCATGGTAGTTTGACCGAAAAGTTATTCATGATGGAAGAAAGAATAATTATACCCTAGAAAAGAATGGTAGGACACATATGTTGTTACCCATAGAAGAAAAAGAGCAAAAGAGAGAGGCTAGTTCAAGTATACTTCTCATGAGTGGGAAGGAACTCTTGAATGAAGTCAAGAAGAAGAAAGAAATGCAGTTTGTTGTAGTGAGGAATCCTAGAGTTATCCTTACAAATACTTATGTAGAATATTTGCCTGAAGAAATCCAGGAACTGTTAGAAAACTTTGTTGACATAGTAGTGGATGAGTTACCATACTCATTGCCACCCATTAGGAGTATAAGCCATCATATTGAACTTATTCTAGGAGCTATTTTACCAAACAAAGAATCTTATAGGTTGACACCTAGAGAGAATGAGAAAGTCAAAAATCAAGTCCAGGAGTTGTTGTATAAAGGTTTAGTCAGAGAAAGCCTAAGCCCATGTGCACTACTGACTGTGTTAAGCCCAAAGAAGGATGGATGATGGAGAATGTGTACATATTCCCGAGCCATCAACAATATAACCATTAGGTACAAATTCCCTTTACCAAGGATGGATGATTTGATGGATTGTTTGAGTGGAGCAAGATATTTTTCCAAGATAGACTTGAAGAGTGGATATCATCAAATAAGAATGAGAGAGGGAGATGAATGGAAAACAACATTCAAGACAAATGAAGGATTGTTTGAATGGTTGGTCATGCCATTTGGGTTGAAAAATGCACCAAGCACATTTATGAGATTGATGAATGAAGTATTGAAATACTTCATAGGAAAATTTGTCATAGTATATCTGGATGACATACTAATCTTCAGTAAGACAAAGCGAGAACACTTAAAACATATGACATCAATGATGGAAAAGTTGCAACAGGAGAAGTTGCTGATAAATCTGAAGAAATGTTCTTTTATGAAGACATAACTCATATACTTAGGTTTTGTGATCTCTTCAAATGAATTGAAGATGGATCCAAAAAAGGTAAGAGAAATCAGAGAATGGCCATCATCGAGAAGCATATTCGAGGTAAGAAGTTTTCATGGGTTAGCAAGATTTTATAGAAAGTTTATCATAAATTTCAATGGCATATGTGCACCCATGTTGAACACTATGAACAAGAAACACAATTCCTTCAGTTGGATAGAGGAAGCTGAAAAAAGTTTCAAAGTGTTGAAAGAGAAGATCATAAAGCAACCAATTCTGGTCTAACCATATTTTGGAAAAAACATTTCAGGTGAGATGTGATGCAAGTGGATTAGCTATTGGAGCAGTCTTGAGTCAGGATAATAGGCCAATTTCTTATTTCAGTGAGAAGTTGAATGACACCAAGAAGAAATATTCCATGTATGATAAAGAATTTTATGTAGTGATTCAAGCTTTGAAGAAGTGGAGACATTATCTAATTCCTAGAGAATTTATCTTGTATAGTGATAATCAAGCTTTGTAATTTATTACTAGGCAAGAAAAGTTGAATCAAAAACATGCAAAATGGGTAGAATTTATGCAAAATTTTACTTTTGTTATTAAACATATTGTTGGAACTACTAACAAAGTTGTAGATTCTTTGATCAGGAGGAGTTTGATTGTACAGGAATTCCAAGTGGAAACCTTGGGGTTTGAACACCTCAAGGATATGTATAAAGAAGATGCAGATTTTAAGGAAGATTATGAGGCATGCAAGAATCCTTTGTTGGGAGACAGAAGCCCATGGACTAAATATTTGATCGAAGATAGATTATTGTTCAAGGGAAGACAATTATGCATACCGAAATGCTCAATGAGAGATAACCCACTGAAATAAAAACATAGTGGAGGTTTAGCTAGACATTTTGGTCATGATAAGACATTTGCACAACTGAGCAATTCTTATTATTGGCAGAGCATGAGGGCAGAAGTGAAAAAGTTTGTGAACAAATGCAGAATTTTTCAATATGTAAAAGGAAGACAACAAAACACTGGTTTGTATAAGCCATTACCAATTCCATAGAGGCCGTGGGATGCAATCAATATGGATTTTTTTTGGGGATTGCCTATAACTCAAAAGGGGAGTGATTCCATACTTGTTGTGGTGGACAGATTTTAAAAAATGGCACATTTCATACCATGCCAGAAGACAAATGTGTTGGATCATGTTGTCATTGATGCCAATGGTTTGATTGATTTATGTCATTGATTGATGTCAAGTGATTGATTGATGTCAAAGGATTGATTGACTAATGATTTATGTAATATAATATGTATTGTCCTTGATAAGAATGCATAGATGAAGATGGATCAATGAGTTGTCATTGATACATGATGAAGATGGATCGATGTGGTTCCATTGGTATA
>JZKD02S1669169.1:13498-26073 GCA_000966675.3 Picea glauca | reverse complement strand
TTTATTATGATTTTTGATTCCCCTTAGAAAGGTTGAAAGCATAGGATTGCTTGATTTTGATTTATGGTGGGGTATTTTAAAATCCTTATTTATAGGTGAGGAATTTATTTTCACTCAATACTTAGGGGCGACGTCAAATGGGGGGTAGAGATCAAGTATGGGTTGGATTTTTCTTTACCCTTTACCCCACCATTTCATTTTGGTCATGGTTTCTCTTAACTTTCTTTATTTATTTAATTCCACCAACAATCCATTTAGGCCTTTATCCCCTTCTTCCCATAAGATAATGAGGTACAATGCTTTTGAGGGTATGTAACCCGAAGTCCCAAAAGATGAGGAAATAAAAGGAAAATATGATGGAAAGTAAGTATGGTCAGCAATGGTATGATGGCTCTTCAAGAAGACCCCAAAGTAGCATCCCTTTTCCTTGGGAGTGACAACACTTGTTAGGATACCAGGATATCCACCAAGGTGAAATGAGGTGAAAATTATAACTTCCAAGAAAATGTTAGATAATTAGAAGGAATCCTTTGAAACTCAGTCAAATGCCTCAAATATTTTAATGACACTTACCATGAAACTTGACTAGTTACCTCATGAAGAAACACCCCCCACCTTCCCTTGGACGATACCGATGTCGTCGAACGTTTCTATGTTGTAGATGATGATGGTGAAATGTTGTGAAGAGGAGGGTTTGTATGTGCTATGTTGGTCATCCAACTCTCAACACTTCCATTTTTCTACTTGTGGGCCTCAAGACTCAATCTCCTTAGTTACCCCTAGATGGAGAGGGTAACATGAGGAATACATGTTGACTATACTATATGTTGAGAACCACATTAAAATTCATACAATTCATGGAAGAGACAATAACTAATAGATTATCAATGGAATTCATATTACTGGCCTTCATTTGAATATGTATATATATCACTGATTGGGTAATGTTGCCTTTGGGAAAAAATGTTTCTTGTCTTATTTTATGCTGAAACAATTTCTTTCATAGAGTGTGGGATTGACCTTTACTATTAGAGTATTATATTATATTTTTTGGTGGCCTTATTGCTGGGGTCATAGGATTCTAAATCAATTCATTCTTTATTAATGTTGATTTCTTGATATCCCTTTCATTGTTGTTTGATGGTAAAGAAAAAAACAAGCTCATGGTGACCTGGCACAAGGCACATAGTGACCAATTGATTTGTTAAATATTACCATTGCACCAATTAATCTATTAAGCAATTAAACTATTACCATTGTAGCAATTATCTATTAAGCAATTAAACTATTACCATTGCAACGCACAAATAAACAGTAACTTGGAAATAAAGGATATTCTGGATAGAAAGGGTTCTTACTGGATGAATCAAGCGACAAGGGGATTGCAATTACCGTAAAATACATGTGCAAGGAAATCTCATGGCAATGAAATCATCATCCAAGTACAGTAAAATAAAAAAGTATAAATTAAATTTTATTGCAAGTAACAACTTGAACATGCATACCTTAGCCAAAAGAGAATGCTCTGAAGTTGATGTCCCGTGTGTGCTCTGTCTAGCTTCCGCTTGCCAACCGATGTGACCTCATTTGTACCTCCCAGCCAACGCTAGGGGTACTCTTCTTCCCCCTGAGCCCCTGAGCCGCAAGTGGGCCATGCACACAATACCAAATAATTCTAGCACCCACCTTGCCTCGAAAGGTTGAGCTACCACTCGTTACCCGAGCTGGGTATCCCAACTCCCATAAGAGAAAGTTCAGTCAAGATGAAATTTCAGCAGCGTAACATTACGCAAGCCAGATCTGATCCATACTCCTCCTCTACCATCCTGTTTATAGAGTTTTCAAGTGATTAGTTTCCCAAACCTTCATTAGATTCATTTTTCATTTATTTAATTAGGAAAACCCTCCCCCGTACACATGTCGCCTGATCCCCTAGTTGCACCGGAAAATCAATTTATTAATTAATTAATTATTCTTATTTCCCTCACCCACCTAAAATCATTCCTAAAAACTCTCCTCATTGTCCCATTATTCCCTTACAATTCTTAAATGACTTATGCCTTACTTAAATCCTAGCTGATTTCATAAATAGAAAGTTCTAAAGGCTATATTCCTTACTAAGTTAGACATTCAACTTTTTCTTTAAGTTTCCCTTTTTATTTAAGTTTCCTTTTTTGTAAGTTTGCCCCTTTTTCCTTTTTAACTAAAAATCAATTTAGCAAGTGTAGATACAAACAACCATTTACCCTTTTAATAAATTTAATCCTCCATTATAATTTTTTTTCTTTAATAATTAATTTTGAATTTCTTACCCCCCATTCTTGTTACATGTTTATTTAGTTTTTCTTTATCCACATTTTCTACTTAGACCCAAGTTTTAATTTCACTAGGTTGGGTGACAATTTTTAAGGCAAATTTTAGTTATTAAACTTTACTCATACCATCATCTATTTTAAGGCCAACTAGGTCCTAAGGAGGCATAGTTTTCTAGGAACTAGGTTTATTAACTTATCAGTTAAATCGCGACCTGCCCTTCAGGACGCACTACGTGCTCCAAGGGTGCCACTCACCTCTTTCCATTTTCTTTGTGTGACGTGCCCTTCAAGACGCACTACGTGCTCCAAGGGTGCCACTCACCTCTTTTCGTTTTCTTTGCACGACGTGCCCTTCAAGATGCACTATGTGCTCCAAGGGTGCCACTTGCCTCTTGACTGAATTCGGAAGACATCAAACCCATGCAGTCAATACTCAGTCAGGTAATATTGTGGGAGACTAAGGGCCTCTAAGGAATAAGGACAGTACCTTATTGCGCACCCCTTAGAATCGTCGCGAGTGACTGTCACAGTTTGCCCTCACGACATCTTGGGTCTTCTCGAACTAGGTAATTGTTAACCTACAGTTCGATCCATGGCAAGAGTGCTAGTAGGTTGTGGCAGGGCTACTGCCACACCTCTCCCTCAATGTCTCTGATTGTCGTGTGTGACCCCTTTACTCCAAATGTGAGTCTAGTTATAAATCTATCGTCAGCCTCCATCCATCAATGAATTATGTCAGCAATAACAATCAATCATCATAATATCTAATCATATGTACATATGTCACATCAACAACATTCAAACCTAATAGTTCACTCCCTGACTCAATCCAGAGTCCAAGGGGCTTCATCGATGCCTCTGTGTCCTCAATGTCTAGAGTCCTGTACACTCAGGAGAACCTAGTCAATAGCACATGTCTATGTAAATACAACAAAATAACATCTCATCAAATCCACAATATATCATCATCATAATCACAACAACCAATAGTATAATGACCCAGATCACTTGCACACAAGTGTCCTCCCGAACAATCCATTTCTTCTTGAAAAGACCTTCAATTAGGGATTTAATTGTCTTTATCTCATTCCATTTGATCCTTTAGGTTCCTGCCTGCTTTACTTTGATGTTTACAATACTATCGATCGAAGCATATGTGCGATGAATAGACTCCTATAGCCATATCTTTGGTTTGAAATACCTCTATTCAGGGATAACCCAAATGAAAGAGAATTACTTTCGAATTCCATTCTATGAAAGAAGTGTTTTCACAAAGTTCAATTAACAATTTGATACAGAATATATAAACCCTGGACTAATTCCTCTTTCTCAACATCTCTTCAAGATGTTTGTAATTCTGAGCTCAACTGCTCTACCAAAATTGTTCCAATAGCTCAACTATTCTACTTGCTTCTATGCTTCTTCATTCTCTAGAGCTCTTATAGGATGAGATGGACTAGACTTATAGGCAGAGATAGAGAGTGTAGAATCCTTAACCTATGGAGAGAATTGGTAAGGTCCTTAAGCCTTCAAAAAGTATAGTATTCACTTCTCAATATATAAATCAACAACTTATAAATGGAGGGGTTTAAGAAATAGTGTGTGCAAGAGCAGGATGTTACATACACCCCCTCTTGTTTTAAACTTCGTCCTGAAGTTTTACAGTATATAAGTGCCAACATAAAGTGTATCGCAGTATCATAAGTCTATCTATCAAACAAAAATGGAAACTGTTGACGCATATCATATGCGTCCTCCCAGGTCACCGAGTGTGGACTATAGTTGTCCCACTGGACCTTGACCTGATCTATTGTTCGACACCGTAGCTATTTAATGCGATGGTCCAAGATGTTTATTGGCTCTACCATGAGCACACCCTCATCAAATACGTGCAAGGAACTCATGTCAATAACATGTGTAGGATCACTAATATAATGTCTCGAAACAGATACGTGAAAAAAATCATGCATACGCCTCAAGGATCAGGCAAGGCTAGTTGATAGGCCACGAGCCCCTTCCTTTCCAAAATATCGAAGGGTCCCACAAAGCAAGGAGAGAGTTTAGCACCCTTTCCAAACCTGATCAAACTCTTATGCGGTTTTCCCCGCAAGAAGACTCGATTGCCAACTTCATAACTACGATCAACACGACGCGCATCAACATAACTCTTCTGTCGATCATGTGCTTCCTTTATCCTTTGTCTTATGGTTTTCATTTGGTATTCCATTTCTTGGATCGCTTCAGGTCCCACCAGGACCCTATCCTCAAGTCGATCCCAAATCAAAGGCATCTGACATGGTCGCCCGTAAAGAAACTCAAAAGGCGCCATCTTAATGGTGCTTTGATAACTGTTGTTATATGCAAATTATACCAGTGGCAAGAATTCCTCCCAAATCTTATGTTGTTCCATCACGTACATACGCAACATATCCTCCAAGATTTGGTTTTTTCACTTGGTCTGCTCGCCTGTCTCCAGGTGATACGCGGTACTAAGGTTAAGTTGGGTTCCCAAGGCCTCTTGGAAACTAGTCCAAAATCGCCCTGTAAACACCGATCCTCTATAAGATATAATCCTCTTAGGCACGCCATGCAGCCTCACAATCTCACTAATGAAAACTCTAGCTATGTCAGGTGCCTGATACATCGTATGTACAAGAATAAAATGATCACTCTTCGTTAGAGTGTCAACTACCACAAAAATCAAGCAGTGTCTCCTTGTCGTCAATGGCAATCCAACAATGAAATCCATCGAAATGACCTCCCATTTCGATTTAAGAATATCCTGTGGTTGTATTAATGCTGTCAGATGTCTATGTTAGGCCTTCACCTACTAACATTCTAGATATATTGCCACATAGTTGACTATGTCTGCCTTCATTCCTTTCCAGAAGACTAAGGGTTTAAGGTCTGCCCTCATCTTCATGACTCCAGGATGAGCCATGTACACTAGTCTATGAGCCTCGTTTAGGATCAAACTCCTCAACTCGTCGTTGGGTGGTACATAAATTCGAATTTTAAATCTTAATAATTCGTCGTTTTCCACAGTAAATCCCTCAAAGTTTGGTACCATCATTGTGTTTTGTCCGATAAAATCCTTGACGTCCTTGTACCAGTCATCGTTGCGCTGTAAAGATAGAATATTTTCACGTAGATTTTTCTGAAGAGGCATCACCGAAAATATGTGTGGTCTTCAAATCAACGCATCCACCACTCTGTTCATTGTTCCCTTTATGTAAGTAATCTCGACATCGTACTCGCTAAGCAATTCTGACCAATGTCGTTGTCGTGCGTTCAAGTTTCTTTGCGTAAATATGTGTTGTAGTCCACAGTGGTCCATTTTTAGTTTGAATTTATGTCCAATAAGGTAGTGTCTCCAGACTCTAAAGGAATATACAATGGCTAACAACTCCAAATCATGCGTCGTATAGTTCTCCTCATGCCTTCCCAACTTTCTCGATATCTAAGCGATCACTCGACCGTCTTGCATCAAGACTTCGCCTAAGCCTTCCTTGGATGCGTCGGTGCATACCATGAAGTCCGTGTCCATGTCAGGGACCTTTAGTATTAGTTTTGTTGTCAGCATCTCTTTGAGCCTCCAAAGTGCCTCCACGCATCTCTCGATCCAAACAAACTTCTTGTTCTTCTTCTGCAATTTTTTGATAGGATTTGCTATCTTCGAAAAAACCTCGATGAACCATCAGTAGTATCCCACTAAACCCATGAAGCTATGCACTTCAGGTACATCCGTCGGTGCAGAACATTCCATAATAGCCTTGACCTTTGTTGGATCCACAACGATACCTTCACTTGATATGACATGCCCTAATTAGTGAATCTTCAATTGATAAAATGATCAGTTAGACAATTTACCAAACAATTTGTTCTCTTGTAGACATTGTAGTACCATGTGCAAGTGCTCGTCATGCTCCTCCATCGTTCGAGAGTAAATCAAAATATCGTCAATGAATACTTGGATGAACTTGTCCAAGTATTCACGGAACACCCCATTCATCAAACTCATAAATACCCCTGGGACGTTCATTAGTCCAAACGGTAAAATAGTAAACTCGTAATGTCCAAACCGCATCTTAAAGGAGGTCTTAGGGATTTCATCCTCTTTGGTATGTAAAGGGTGATACCCTGATCTCAAGTCGATCTTTGAAAACACCGTCCCACCCTTCATCTTATCAAACAGATCATCAATCCTTGGCAACGGATATTGATTCTTGATCGTTGCCTTGTTCAATTGACGATAGTCAATACAGAGTCTCCATGACCCATCCTTTTTTTGAATGAATATAGCAGGCCCACCCCATGGTGACACACTTGGATGTATAAGTCATAGGTCCAGTAACTCCTTCAGTTGCATTTTCAACTCCTGTAACTTCGGGGTTGACATCTGATAAGGCGTTCTTGCTATCAGTTCGGTTCCCGATTTTAGGTTGATGGTAAATTCCAACTCCCTCTCCAGCGGCATCCCGGGTAAATCCTCAGGGAATACATTAGTAAACTTTCTCACCACCAGAACGTGTTCTAGACCTTTCGCTACTCCCTTCTCATTTAACGCAAGGATCGCATAAAGCTTACATACCTTGCACATGCTTTTTCGTAGCTGCAAGGAAGAGATGAACCGTAGGGAGACTCCCTGGTTCCGACCTACAATCACACGTCTTTGTCCCTCGTCATCGACCAATTTCAATCGTTTCATCTTACAGTCAAGTATTGCATCATGCGATTCCAATTAGTCCATACCGATCACGACGTCATAAGACCCTAAGGTTGTGACATACAGGATGGCCCTAGTGACAAAATCTCCCAAGTTAAGGCTACAGCCCGTAACCTTCCCACCAACCTTCTGTTTGGCTCCTAAAGCCACTTCTACAAACATAAACGCATCCTGTTCGACTGCCTTTACCTTAATTATTTTTAGTGCTTCCTAAAAAATGAAACTCTCTGTAGCACCTGGATCTATAAAAATACTAAGGGTCTAGTCAGTGATGGTACCTGACGTCTTGAGCACAGTCGACTGGTGCTCTGCTTGGCGGTTATTCACCGCTACATGAATCCGATGGGCCTTGCCTAAATCTCCCACAGTAGTGGGTCCAGCTGATCCAGATGCTCTAGTCCTCTCCACTGGGCAGTCACACTGGTAATGTGGCTCCCGACATGTCCAACACCCTTTCTTCAGTCCAGTACTCCTGGTACCCGAAGTAGAAGTTGACGGCCCACCAGCCTGGAACCTTGGTCTTTTCTATTGAA
The DNA here is from genome assembly GCA_000966675.3 of Picea glauca. Lineage (NCBI taxonomy): Eukaryota > Viridiplantae > Streptophyta > Pinopsida > Pinales > Pinaceae > Picea > Picea glauca. Next base: position 18,499 of record JZKD02S1669169.1, on the reverse strand, counting down.
CAGGCCTAAACTGTTGTTGCTGTGGTCGAATCTACTGCTGGTGTTGTGGTCCTCAGTAAGGGGTCCGCAACTAAGGCACTGGTCACCGAGGTGTAGTGAAAGTGGATCCTCTTTGGAAGCCACGATATCCGAGCAAATTTCTAGCTGGTGTCTGATGTTGTTGTGCACCATATGACACCTTCCCCTCTGGTCTCGTTGGGGTCCTACTCTGACCCCCACTGATAAGCTCCTCCTCTGTTATGAGGGCCTTATGTATGACATCATGCAAGGTTTGAGGCATCAAAATCCTAACCTTTGCACAAATGTTGACATTAAGGCCAAACACAAACCTGTTGACCTTAAGTTTCTCAATATTCAGGTGAGTAACATACCGAAGCAGCTCCATAAAATGAGCCTCGTACTCAGGCACCATATGACCACCCTGTCTCAAGGCATTGAACTCATTGAGCTGATGCTAAATGAATTCCTCAGATATATACCACTCTCGGAACCATTCCTCAAATAGTTCCCATGACACGTCTTCGACGGCCATGTTCAATTGTTAGGCCTTCACCTAGCCATCAATAGATCACGAGCTCCAGTGATCTATTATTAAAAGTAGAAACTTTGGAAAATATTATTAATCCTTCATATGCCAACTATAAATGTTTGGCGATATTTTTGTAAAAATATTCAAATTTCTAAGGATTTTATATAGTTTGTATAAAAGTTTGGCGATTTTTAAAGTAAAATAATTTTATTCTATAGAATTTTGGCGAATCATTTTTAGAATAGCGAATCTTGTTTTCGAAAAAAACATGGAAAATTAGCCCATGAGCGAAATTTAGCCCCTAAAATCATCCTTGGGGCCGAGAGTCATCGATCTATAATTGGACACTTGTCAATAGATCGCGAGCTCCGGGTAAATTTTTCATAGAGTTTCGGTTGAGAACTAAGGTCACTGAACCCCGAAGACCCGAAGTGATTCAAAGTCGTCAGATCTAGGAGAGAAGTGGCATAGATCTATACACTCCGGGTAAAATCCCGAAGTGATCCTCTATCGTTAGATCAAGAGGACACGCTGCATAAATATGCATACTTCATGAGGAGAGAGAAGTTGAGAGTTGAAAAGTCCATAGTCTGGAGACGCGAAGGGATTGCAGCCATTGATCCTAGGAGGACACGCGTCAGTGGATTAGAAACTTCAAATAGAAGCCAAAGAAGGAAAGGGTTGAAGTTTGAGAACTCTGAGACCTAGAGTTCTGAAGTGATCAAAACCATTGATTAGCAGGACAAGTGTCTGTAGATCACCAGTTTCGAAAGGTCGAAGTACGGAAGAGAATTGGGTTTGATATTTCAAAACCCCAAAGTCTAGAACTGCGAAGAGATCATACCCATTGATTTCGAGGGAGCAGATCTGGTCCGTCGATTTGAAAGGCGTAGGTTTGAATCATCGATTCAGACAGTATCATCAATATCATGAGATCGACGATCCCATCACATTGTGCAATGCGGGGATAGGAGTAGTGCAGAGTTTAAAATATAGAGGGTCGGCCACAATTCAAGCCATGGTTTTGTCAGCAGGACACGTGGAGATCTGAGGAACATTGCGGGACAACAATTCATTTGACTCCAAACTGCTTGTAGTCATGCCTACAATCGCATGGTCATCACCAAGGTCACATCAAGAGGGCTTATCAGGAAAAGGAGCTAATACCCGACACTTTGAGGCTTCACAACAGAGAGAAAGGGAAGGTTGTGGGCGCCATTAGACCTGAAACAAGTAGTCAAAAGGGCCTGTGTATAGTTACAGAAGGAAACCATCAAGGTTTCAGAGAGTCACTTGACTCAAGAATTGGAGATCCAAGACCGGGAGGTCGCATATCCGTACGGGGATGTAGGGGGGTTGCATCGGGTGCATTCTGATCTAGCAAAGATCTAGGTCATCTGTGACTGGCCAGCCCCAACCACACTCACTAAGCTTTGGAAATTCTTAGGCCTTGCCAATTTCTATCACAGGTTCATGTTGGGATTCTCCCATGTTGCTTGGGCCCTTAGCCAAGTGACTAGGGGCGGTGGCAAGGAAATATTTGTGTGGGGCTAGTCGCAATAGAAAATGTTCGATGATTTGAAGTAAATCTTGTGCTCAACCCCAGTGCTCTCATTATCTTACCTGCAACAACCGTTTTAGATTGAGACAGATGCTTCAGAATATGTTGTGGGTTCAATTCTCACTCAACATGGACATCTCGTGGACTATCATAGTGAGACACTATTAGATACTATCCGTAAGTACCCCACTTATGACAAATAAATTTCCTTCATTGTATAATATTTCCACCAGTGGAGACGCTACATTATCGGGAAGGAGATAGTAATCCACACTGATCATAAGCCTCTACATTTCATGCAGACATAAGGCAAATTACAGAATGGCCGCCATTAGAAGTGGTCCACATACTTGTAGCAGTTCCATGTCAACATCAAGTATAAGACAAGGAGCACCAACCACGTCACTGACTACCTCAGTCGACCTCCAGTTTATGCACTAACCACGGTGATACACTCTTTTGGACATGAGACCTCTGAATTTCCCCAACTCTATGAGAGAGATCCTAACTTCACCACTACCTACGATATGTTGGGCACAAAAATAGTTGTCACTGATTTTCATTTGTAGGACGGGTTGTTGTGACATATTGTCCATCTCTTCTTTCCATCAAGCGATCGAGCGAAGATGATTTGGGAATCTCACTATAGTTAGGTGGCAAGACACTTCGATGTAGAAAAGACAGTGGAAATGCTATAGAAATACTTGGTTGAAACTCCGACAGGATGTCAGCAAGTATATCAAGTCCTGCACGTCCTACATCATTGCTAGACTTTCCATTAAGAAACAAGGCATGTACACCCCTCTGCCTACTCCTTATAAGCCCTGGAAATCCATCTTGATGGACTACATGTCGGGCCTTACTTCAACCAAGTAGGGAAATGACTGTGTTTTAGTGGTTTTTGATCGATTTCCCAAGATGATGATTATGGTCCCTGCAAGAAGAGCATCACAGCAGAGGCCACTGCCAAAAAATTCTTCGAAGGAGTGGGGGTACATTTTGGGATAAAAAAAAAATCATCTCAGATCAGGAAAGTCGATTCCTCAACACGTTCTAGTCAAGCCTCTGGTCATGGCTAGACACCAAGCTCACCAACTCCACGACCTTCCACCCCCAAATAGATGGCCAAACAGAGGTCATCAATAGGATGATCATGCATATCTTGTGCGTGTACCATTCCAAGCATATGCGCACATGGGATGAGAGTCTTCCCTATGTTCAACATAGTTACAATAGAGCCATACATAGTTCAATTGTTCATAACCCCTTTTAGGTCAAGTTGAGATTTCACTATTGGGTCCCATGAATGTTGCACTACCCCTTGCGTCCACAAAGGTAGAATCATCCCATCCAAAAACCGAAGTTGACAAAGCCACCCAGTTTATTGAATGAATCCATCATGCCAATAGATTCATGATATTTTGTAGAATTCCAATTCCAAGTACAAGCAACATCATGATCAACACCGGGTGTCACACAAGTTTTAGGTGGGAGATAAAGTTTGGTTGCACTTGCAGAAAGAATGCCTTACAATACCCATCAAAATCTTTGTCCACTCTACTATGGACCTTACACCATCACCAAGGTTGTGGGTGACAATTATTTTGAGCTCAACATTCCCCCCTTCCTTGGCTTACACCCTGTGTTTAATGTGGACCTCCTTCAACCATACTTTCCACCCTTATTAGACACCTTAGAGATAGCATAACAGTTGACACCGATAGATATTAACCCTGACTACATGGAAAACTCATCCACTAATCATATCGTGGACACATAGGTCAATGAAACTCTCCAACAGAATCTTCGACTTTATCAAGTTGTCAAAGAAGGGCAGCTCCTGCACCAAGGCGAGTGGCTCACTCGGGGCCAAGTTCAACAAAAATTTCCTCATATGATGGGGTAACTCAATGCAATGGAGAACATTGATTCCTAAGGATGGAGGATTGATATAGGTGGATATCAGTGGCCACCCACCTCTTCCAGTTGGATCACATAAAACTTTCATTTTGGTAGTTACAGTTTTCATCTTTGTAGTTTTTTTCTAGCTTGTCAGGTCCTAAACTTCTGGGGTCGTTTTGAGGCCCTAAACAACGTTTTTTTTGCATGCAGTAGTTAAATTAATTACAAAGTGAGAGTTTGATATCATAATGTGTATTCCTTGGATATACCTTTCCAACGGGCTATCGTGAGCCTAAAATAAAGATCACATGCAAAGGTTACAACCTCGGGAAGTTGATGTACAAACTTACCCCATCGAGGCCCACATGACTTTTGGCGCTTCATCTCCTAGGGTTATGTTTTAGGATGTCTAGGGTTTTTTATTTACTTATGGATGATAAAAATTCTTGGAGGCCTCATTGTAATGTTCTCAGATGAATGCACGTAGCCACCAAATATCTTCTTAGAGATTAGCTACCACCATTCGAGCAAGATTGTTTTCATTCTGCATTTTACAGTTTCAACATATTTCTTTATTGAATGGAATTTAAGTTCCAATGTATCTCTGTTATTTTTATCTTATATCTGTGTTAATCTTATAAATTTGTGTTTCTTTTCGTTCCTCTCATAAATTTGGATCAATAAGCTATTGGGTGTCCCAAGACCCAACTAGAGGGATGTTTCCAAAGAGGACCTTATCTAATCCATGTAATGAATGTGAGGTGGTTTGTAGGAAAACATTTTACGAAAACACTTACCATGAAACTTGACTAGTTACCACAGGAAAAAAGACCCACCACCTTCACTTGGACGATACCGATGTCATGGAACGTTTCTTTGCTACAGATGATGATGGTGAAATGTTGTGAAGAGTAGAGGTGGTATGTTCTATGTTGGTCATCCAACTCTCAACACTTCAAGTTTTCTACTTGCGGGCCTCAAGACTCGATCTCCTTAGCTACCCCTATAT
>JZKD02S1669158.1:115787-139848 GCA_000966675.3 Picea glauca | reverse complement strand
AGGATCTTCCTCTAGATGCTTCTCTTAATAGACATATTTAGTATAAATAAGGGTCGAGGGTATGAAAACTCTAGCTTGGAGATTATTGTAACAGAGCGCTGCTCGACTGGAGGTTTCCCCCTCGAAGAGGCCTGTGAACATTGATTTCTGAATCAAAGTTCTTTTCTATTGCTATTTCGTATATCATTTATGTGCATTGCGAAGATTATGCTGGATATTTTACTGTTATTCTGCCATTTCTAGCATTTTATTTCTGTTCTGCATATTTTATATATCTGGTATCTTGCATTTGATTAAACCATGATGATGAAGGCTAGTTTCAGGTTTCTTGGAAACTGACCTCACGCCTCTCTCCATTTTCTTTAAACTCATCCATAGAAATTTGGGAAAATTAATCTTTGGTCCTCCCTCAAAATGTGATAAAAGCTTTAAATGATAAATGAAGGTCACTGCATACCTTCCCTCGTAGGTGAGGAATTTACGCAGACTTATAAGCATTGTCCAATATTCCTCTTTGATGTAGCTTCAAGGGACACCCTTGGTCCAATCTGGGTCTTGATGTTATGTTTTGAGGATTTTTTGACAAATAGTTTTGTCAACGATCACTCTCTTGAAGTATTTTTCCCCAGCCATTGGGAGACCCATAGCTTCTACTATAGTGGCTTCTGTAATTTTTAACTTCATGTCCCCAAACTGCACATTTTCTCCATCATATGTCTACACAAAGATGAGAGAAATTACCTCATGATGACCTTTAAATTTCTCCAAGAATGACACCCACCCTGCCTGTTCATATTTTTTTCTTGCAAGCCTGATATTCTACTGTTTCTCTGTATATTTGAAATATGGGCTCATGCCTATCGACCCCCATGCTAGCTTAAACAATTCTCTCGGGTGGATGAAGCACGGACAGAGGATGAGCAGGTGGAAGACTTCATGCGAAGGGTGCGAGGATCTGCTATAGGCATCAGGCTTCTAACAGACGATGAGAGCAGGCATATGAAAATAATATCTTCTTACTTCCAAACACGAGAAACCAGAGAAACAACAATGCAAAAATAAATCATTTACCATAACATCACTATATTAATTCAAGCGAATCATTCGAACATGAACTCTCCAGCATAAGACAAAAACAGAGATGAAAAGGAAAAATGTTTGTTATAAACCAAGAAGTCTCAAACAAAGATACATAACCAGGAATCCAAAATGGTCATGAAAGCTTTACATTCGGGAGCTTAGCTCTACCATCGATTCATACAAAAATGGCAAAAACGCCTTCATATACTCAAAACAACAACAACAGTGAAATCAAGACACTGCATTGAAAGCTTTGCGTCTGCATGGCTTCTGACAATCAACATATGAAAGATCGTGCAACTTATGTCAGACGCAATCTTAATTCTTTGACAGTTCCAACGACGAATCGACGTGCCTTAAACTTTTGGCTGTGCTTTCTCATTAAGGGGAAGGCGATGTCTAACCACCACCAACCGCTTCAATAACTGCAACATCGGGATTGAGAACGACCTAGCCAACTCAGCATTTCGGGATATGGAGTACTCCTCACACCGCCACCTGGAATAACTGAACGGCTTGTAGGAAGGGTATGCGTAGCGGCTAGTGTGAAGGATGGGGCGCATGACGAGGGTGGTGGCGTCGACTTATGTGGACGAGGCCTAAACATATAGGAAGGCGAGGAAGGTTGAAGAAGAGACACTTGGAAAGGGATCGAGCGAGGAGGCAAGAGGGTAGACGTGGAAAGGAACGGGACACGTGGCAGGCGGTAAATGGATGATGAGACGAGGACAAGGCCATATGGAAGTGTGAGAGAGGGGTGAACGGTGACACATTGTGGCAAGGGAAAAGTGGACAGGGAGATGACATGACAAGAGACGGGCCCATGCAGGGTTAAAGACCGGGTAGCTGAGAGGGATGAGGCCGTCGATGGACCGTTGATCTGGGCTCCTTGATCATGGCCGCTGAAAGCTGCGTCCCTGATTCCGAACCCCCCCCCTCCGCTTAAAGGTAGAAAGGAGGGGGGGGGGGTCCGGAATGGTCTTCATCTCCGTTGATCCGGGCGCGCCTATTTGGACCATTGGAGAGGTGCACCCCCGATTCCGGACCCCCCCCCGGCTTAAAGGTAGAAAGGCAAGGGGGGTCCAGAATCCAACATGCGCCGTTGATATAGGCGCTCAAATCTGGACCGCTCGGACTTGCTCGCTGCTTACCACGGGCGCATTGTCACCCGAAACTTTGGACAAGTGGGTTTTTAACCCCTTCTTTTGCATTCTATCCCCCCTTACAAGAAATATCGCTAACATTTGGCTCCATGGGGGATAGAGTCGTCCCTGTGATGCTCTAAGAACTCTTTTGCAGACTTAGTGCCTTTGCTGTTGGGCTATGGAGTCATTTATTAGTCCGAAAAAACAAAAAACAACAACAGAACAATTTTTACAAAACAAAACAAAAAGAGCCGACTGCGGCTCACAGAAAACATTTCTTCAAGAAATGCCCATTGACTGGGCCACTAAAAACTTCATTGCCTTCCAGATCCTACAACCTGTAGGTGTTGTTCAAAAATACTTCAAGGATCTTGAAAGGCCTGAACCAAAGGGCGTCAAATTTACTGTGTTTTCCCTTTTCCTGTCTGGGTGCATCCCATTTGAGCACTAGATCACCCTGTTTGAATTCTTTCTTCCTGTTCTTCCTGTCAAAAGCCTGCTTGATCTTCTGCTGATGATTGTAGGCTCTGTCCAAGACCTGTTCTCTGATCTGCTGCACTTCCACCATCTGATGAATTCTCCTGAGCATGTGGTTAGGTTCTTCTTCATAGTCTCGGAGGAGATTGGCTACAGGCAAGGCAAGCTGAGTGGGGAAAACGACCTCTATTCCATAAACTAGTTGGAAAGGTGAGATTGATTTCTTTGTTGTCACCTGATCAGCCCAAACAACAAATTTGAGCTTTGAGTCCTAGGATCTTTTATTGTTCTCCAGTAGCTTTTTGATAAGCTTGATTAAGCTTTTATTGGAGGATTCCGCCAGTCCGTTTCCCTGAGGATAGTAGGGAGTGGAGTGAATCAGTGAAATTCCAAATTGTTCACAAAAATTGACCAGAGGCTCAGACCGAAATGGGGAAGCATTGTCAGTGACGATTTTGCTAGGGTAGCCAAACCTAGCTATGATGTCTTCCAGGAAGCTGATGATTACTTTGTGAGAAGTGCTTCTGGTAGGGACAACTTCTATCCATTTAGTGAAGTAGTCGGTAGATGTCAGAATCCATCAGTGCTGGCCACTCAAAGGAGGATGAATTTCCCCGAAGAAGTCCAATCCCCACTGCTGAAAGGGTGCTGAGACCACTACAGGTTTCAAAGGCAAGGATTTGAGATGTTGCTTCCCTGAGAATTTCTGGCATTTGATGCAAGCCCTAATTTTCCTGCAGACATCAGGAAATAAGGTGGGCCAGTAATATCCATCTCGGAGGATCTTGTGAGCTGTGGTCTTCCAAAAATGATGACCTCCACAGAGACCACTATGAAAGTCGAATATAACCTTCTGGGCCTGTTGTGGGTCCAGACACCTCAGTAATATCCAATGGGGGTCTTTCCAATACAAGGTTTGGCCAATGAGGCAATACCTGATAGCTTTGATCTTTAAATCTCTTGCCTTTCTTTTTTCCATTCCATCAGGGGGCCTCAATTCTTGCAGAAAATACAAGATATCCTTGTACCAGGTGCATTCTGCTAGTGGTATGGTGACCTGGGAATTACTGCTGGATAACTCGTCTTGCTCATTGATGGAGTCAATTTCCAGGGCTTTGTAATTGGATTCAGTCAACATCCTGGCTAAACCCTGCCCCCTTATTAGCTTGGTGGGCTTGATTTCCAGATCAAATTCTAGGATCTTGGGGATCCATTTTCCTCGTTTTCCGTCTATGTCATGCTGTATAAGAATATCCTTCACAGAAGCTGAAGGGACATATGCAATGATTTTTGAGTGTAAGACATAGACCCTGAAATCTTTGAGAGCTTTTACCAAGGCATAAGCCTGCTTCTCCATGATCTCGTATCGGAGCTTTGCATCTCTCAGCGCCTTGCTAAATAAGGCGATAGACTGCTCCCGCCCTTGACCGTTTTTCTGTAACAGAACTGCAGCTACTGTATCACATGAAGCAAAAGAAATTATCAGAAAGTCTTTGGAATAATCGGGACTGACTAGCACAGGTGCTTCAGTCAACGCCTTCTTTATTTGGACGAAAGACTCTTTGGACTCAGAAGTCCATTTTACTTCATGCCCCTTCTTGAGCATGGCTGTGATGTGTTTCCCCAACTCAGCAAAATTTGAAACAAATCTCCTCAGAAAATTGATCCTCCCCAGAAATGATTGGACCTCCTTCTTGGATCTGGGAAGTGGCAGGGCCTGAAGTGCTTCTACCCTGTCAGGGTCAATCCTCACCCCCTCTGCTGACACTATGTGGCCTAACAGCTTCCCTTCTTGCATAGCAAATAATGATTTCTTGGGATTCAGGGAAAGGCCAAAACTGCGACATTTCAGGAAAACTCTCTTCAAGTGGCAGCGGTGTTCTTCGTCAGTCTTGGAGAAGACTGTTATGTCATCTAAGTAAATCACCACGAACTTGTCTTTGTCCCTGATGAAGGCTATGTCCATGGATCGCTGAAATGTTTCTCCTGCATTCATCAGTCCGAAAGGCATCTTGGCATACATGAATGTTCCCCAAGGAGTGGTGAAAGCTGTCTTCTCTCTGTCCTCAGGCATGACTGATATTTGATTGTAGCCAGAGAAACCATCAATCATGGATATCCTGGAAGCACCAGTGACCTTCTGCAATATGTGTTCCATGTTGGGCAGGGGATAATTTTCCTTCCTGGAACTCCTGTTTAGGTTCCTGAAATCGACACAGAGTCTAATTTCTCCACTCTTCTTCCTCATTGGGACCAAATTGGCCACCCAGTCGGAATAGCTCAAGGGGACAATGATCTGGGCATCCAGCATCTTATTCACCTCTCTTTCCATGACAGGTAGCAGCGTGGGCTTTATTTGTCTCAACTTATGTTTGAATGGTCTAGCTCCCTCTTTCAGTGGGACCTTGTGCACAATGACTGATGTATCATATGTCTTGAGGTCTTCATAGGTCCATGCGAACACATCAACAAATTCCTTCAACAACTTAGTATATCCGATCCTCTACTCCTCGATCAGACTCTTTGATAGTTCGATCAGACTCTGGTGTACCTCTGTTGCAATCAGCTGTCTCAGCATGATCACCAGAAAATCTCCCCTTTACTGCCACATCATTTCCATCAAAAAACCTTTCTAGCGGGATGAGTCCTTTTGGAATGTGATTGCTCAGTAGTTGTATAATATGATGGTTGGCAATTTTATTCATCAACCCCCAGGGTGATGATAAGGTTCTCCCTCAATGTCAGGGTCCTCATCTATGTGCAATGTAGAAAAGTTATCAACGGATTGAAGAAACTTTTTGATCTCTTGATCATCCTCAAATACCTTCCAATGCTTGGCATTGTCTGGTACAGAGGGTCTGTAATTTATTTCGATATCGGACCTGACAGTGGGTAGCTCAGGAACTTCAAGCATAATAGTTGTGAAAGCTAAACAGTCGGCTGGGGCATTTTATTCCCTTGGAATGAAAGAGATTTTAAAAGCCAGGAAGAAATTATTCACAAGGTCCCATACCTCGTTCCTGTAGTTCCTGAGTCAAGGATGCTTGGTTTGATAAACATTTTTTACCTGCTGGACAATTAACTCTGCATCCCCGAACACAGTTATCTCCCTGATTTCCATTTCTTTCGCAGCTCTCAATCCCAGAACCAGAGCTTCATACTCTGCCACATTGTTAGTGACTTTAAATTCCAGCCCGTATGACAGAGAGATGGTCTCGCGACAAGGGGACATGAACACTATCCCGACCTCTGCACCCATACTGGAAGAAGCTCCATCAAAGAACATCTTCCAAACAAAGGTGGTTGGAGGGGGTGTCTCGTGATTAAGAATGGACTGCTTTCTGATCTGCAAAGGGGCCTCAGGAGTCTCAGTGACCTACAACAAGCTAGACCCTAAGTCAGTTTCCAGGGCATAGATGGGATGATTAGTGGGGTTTGCTTCGTCACTGACAATGTAGGCTAGATGGGATTCTCTGTACAGTCTCCTATGTTCACCCCCAAACACTGGAATAGTGGCGTATGTAAGATCCATCTGCAGGGTTCCGCCCAGTCTCTTAATCCAAGATCTTGACAACAACATGCCAAACTTGGGGGGAACATCAGCTACCACAATATCCATGACCATACTCTTCATGGGCAGCTGAAACAAAGAGACTACTAGGTCCTTAATCACTCCCAAACAYTGRACCCTCCTGSAGTCGAAAGAATAGAGGTCATGATAGGCTYRGGTGACTTCCAGTCCTAATTCTTCCATGACGGMTTTGGGYATGAGGTTGTGGGAGGCCCCTGARTCCATAAGGMAATTATGCAGYACYTTGTCATGTATGTTCAGGGAGGTGTAGAAGGGAGGGGATGAATCATCTCTGTCTTCTACCATGGGACCTAGGACAACTACAGGCCTTTCATCTTGGAGGTTTATGGAGTCTGTGAGAGGATATGAGGCCTCGGACTTTAACAGCTCAGAGAAGCGTTTTTTGAATTCCCCATGTTTAATTAACTCAGTGAGTGGCACAGGAATTCTGACCTTTTGAATCTCATGTTCAAAATTGAAAGAAGACATAGGCTTTGGGATTTCTCTAATTTCAGGAACATGATTATGGATAACAGGAGAGAGAGGTTGGGCCTTATTACCTCTGTGAGCATCTGCTACCTCATTAGCAGGCTTCTCTGCTCTACTGGATGGCTTGGGAACATTAGGTGCTACTGCTCTTTTGTCGGACCTCAAGTTGTATCTGCCTCGACCACCACTAGCTTTGTCTCCCTTGCTCAATTCGTTCAGCTGACCATCCATGAGATATTCTTCATATGCTGATCGGGTCAGATGAGGGAAAGGGGGAGTGACTTCTACACTGTGGATTTTAGGCTCAGGATCTTCTTCTTCCCCTTCATCTCCATCAACCACAAAATTATTCTGGAAGGGAGCCTGAACTCTTTGGTCGTATCTGTCTCTTTCCTTCTCTCTTTGCATAGTTGGGGGAATGAAATTATTTGGCCGTATGAAACCTCCTTTATTTTCGGTGTTCTGAGGGCCCTTGTACGTTTTCTTCCTCTCCACCTTCAATCTCTCCACTTCTTTATTAAGTACGTTCATAACTCGGGTCAGCTCATTTACTTGAGAGTGGGGCAATGAGGGGCCGAAAGTTGAGGCTTTCGATTTTTCCTTTCTTCTGTCTGTGTCGGCCTGGTTTCTCAGTCTGTCAGCTGCCAATATGTTGGATTCCACTTCTATAGCTGCATCTTGCATCTGAGCTAAAGAGGTGGCTCTTCTTTCTCTCAACATGAGACATAAATCAGGGTCAAATGCGCTAGCATATGAAATTTGAGCAGAGGCTTCTGAGGGTTTAATATCTGTAGGGATCTTGTTGTACATCTTATTAAATATTTTGGAGAAGTCTAAGACAGACTCCCCTTCCATCTTCCTCAGAGACCCAAACTCAGTCATGTAATACATATAATATTTTCTATCTCCCCACTGCCTCAGGAAAACGTTATCCAAGGCTTCAATGCCAGCAATAGATCCAGGGGCCAGTCCTCGGAACCATTTTCTAACCTCACCCTCCAGGCTCTAGACAAAGACCCTCATCCAGACATCTTCATTTTCTATATTGAGGTTGTCTGCATAACTGTAAAAAGAAGCCAAGTGCTCCTCAACAGTTATGTCTCCCTCCCCACTGAACTTGGGCATGTACTTCAAGTAGTCTCCAGCAGGGAGAGGGTTCATAGGATGCGGTAGGATTAAAGGAGCATATCTCGCAGCAACTATGGCATCCATTCTATTCGGAGGAGGATTAACACCAGCCATAGGGATGTTAGGTAGAGGAGAACTTGGAGGAGAAGGAGTATGGACGAGAGATGTCAGAACAGAGGTTCTTGGAGGAGACAACGGAGAAAAAAGAGAAAGAGCCAAGGGACCCGAGTGTGCAGATGCGTCTCTTGGAGCAGTAGTAGAGATAAGAGGAGGGGTGGTGAAACCTTCTGAGAAATTTTGGTGTGAAGGAAAAACTTTTAGGGAAGGGGGAGTGACAAGAGTTTCTCCCTCTGACACTAGACCGGGAGGAGAAAACTCAGCAGGAACACTCCCGAAATTCAGAAAATGGGAAACCTCAGAGGGGGGTTGACTAGGAAGTTGAAAGGAAGAAAGTGGAGTTTTTACAGCAGGAGGTGGAGAAATACCTGTTTCAGCGACGGAAGCTTCTTTTGCAAATCTTTTTCCCGTCCCGCGCGCTGCTTCCACGTCAGCTTCTGGTGTAGCTAAAGGCAAGTGTGGGTTAGACCTCATATGTCTGCCTCTCAAAGCCACAGTTGATAGTGCAGGTTCTCCTCAATGGAGTCGTCACAATGGAGTTGCCAGGTGCACAGTAGCAATCTTCAAGTTCTGATATCTGATGCACCTTCAGAATAAGTTGATCTTTGTCGTTCAATCCCAGGGAATATATTCAACATCGTCCCTGGCAATGGTGCCAGAAATGTTGGCATCAGAAGTCACTCCTGGATTGCTTACAGGAGCAGAGCCTGACACCCATCAGTTTAATGTCACGATTTTTTTGAAAGGGGTGACCGAATGGAAGCAAAATTAGAACAGTCGTCTCAGCTCCAAGACTGGGCCAGGCATGCACAAACGAGTGAGGTCTTGATAAAGTTCAAACAGTGAGTTGTAATAAGGGTGAGCAGGTGGAAGACTTCATGCGAAGGGTGCGAGGATCTGCTATAGGCATCAGGCTTCTAACAGACGATGAGAGCAGGCATATGAAAATAATATCTTCTTACTTCCAAACACGAGAAACCAGAGAAACAACAATGCAACAATAAATCATTTACCATAACATCATTGTATTAATTCAAGCGAATCATTCGAACATGAACTCTCCAGCATAAGACGAAAACATAGATGAAAAGGAAAACTGTTTGTTATAAACCAAGAAGTCTCAAACACAGATACATAACCAAGAATCCAGAATGGTCATGAAAGCTTTACAGTCGGGATCTTAGCTCTACCATCGATCCATACAAAAATGGCGAAAATGCCTTCATATACTCAAAACAACAACAACAGCGAAATCAAGACACTGCATTGAAAGCTTTGCGTCTGCATGGCTTCTGACAGTCAACATCTGAAAGATCGTGCAACTTATGTCAGACGCAATCTTAATTCTTTGACAGTTCCAACGACGAATCGACGTGCCTTAAACTTACGACCGTTATTTCTCATTAAGGCGGAGGTGATGTCTAACCACCACCAACTGCTTCAATAACTGCAACATTGGGATTGAGAATGACCCAGCCAACTCAACATTTTGGGGATATGGAGTACTCCTCACGCCGCCACCTAGAATAACTGAACGGCTTGTAGGACAGGTATGCGTAATGACTAGTGCGAAGGATGGGGCGCATGACGGGGGTGGTGGCGTCGGCTTATGTGGATGAGGCCTGAATAGATAGGAAGGCAAGGAAGGTTGAAGAAGAGACACTTGGCAAGGGATCGAGCGAGGAGGCAAGAGGGTAGACATGGAAAGGAACGGGACACGTGGCAGGTGGTAAATGGATGATGAGATGAGGACAAGGCCATATGGAAGCGTGAGAGAGGGGTGAACGGTGACACATTGTGGCAAGGGAAAAGTGGACAGGGAGATGACATGATGGGAGACGGGCCCACGCGGGGTTAAAGACCAGGTAGATGAGAGGGATGAGGCCGTCGATGGACCGTTGATCCGGGCTCCTTGATCGTGGCCGCTGAAAGCTGCGTCCCTGATTCCGGACCCTCCCCTCCGCTTAAAGGTAGAAAGGTGGGGGGGGTCCGAAATGGTCTTCATCTCCGTTGATCCGGGCACGCCGATCTGGACCGTTGGAGAGGCGCGCCCCCAATTCAGGACCCCCCCCCGGCTTAAAGGTAGAAAGGCAAGGGGGTTCCGGAATCCAACATGCGCCGTTGATCTAGGCGCTCAAATCTGGACCGCTCGGACTTGATCGCTTCTTACCACGGGCACATTGTCGCCCGAAACTTTGGACAAGTGGGTTTTTAACCCCTTCTTTTGTGTTCTAGCCCCCCTTACAAGAAATATCGCTAACAGACACCAACGGTAAATAACCCTCGTTTGCATGGAAAATCCATCTAGAAGAGTGTTTATGAATGGAAGTGTAGATTACAACGGTCACGTCGATAATCATGATGATATGGTGAAGTAGGTCGGATCCACTAACGATTTATAGATTCGTGGGAAGCTTGGTGTTAGACGATATTCACAGAAGGATGTGGTTGTTATGATCGGGACTCGTGTATATGAAATCGACTGGGATCATTACTCGATATGCTATGATTCGTGGTTCATGTCGTTTCATATAGTATGACAACGAATCATAAGTTTGTGGGGTTTATTTACCAGATAGACAGAGGGAGTATGAGTTTGATATGGTAAAAGACATCATGACCTTGCACTCTTGATATTTCGTAGGAAATTTTCTCTTTACGGAAGCATGGTTGAGTATTTTACAAAGATTCGTGACAAAAAAGGGGTATGTCATGATCCAAGAGCAATCAGATGTTCTACATGCATATTTAGTCTAATTCCTTTAAATAACACGAAAAATATGTTGAATCTGTATGTCCTAACACTAATAATTGGACAACAACTTGGAAACATGATGAAAGTTACCCATTGCATTCTTACCAGTACCAGATCATCTAAGTACCAGATTACCCGGGTGCCAGCCTTTTTTTTGAGTACCGGATCACCTGTGTGTAGAATTTGTAATTATTACAAGATCATCTGAGTACCGGATTACCTGAGTGCTAGTTTTTCTGAGTACCGAATCACCTGTGTGTAGAATTTGTAATTAGTAATGGAATAACGCAGGGTCCCTTCTTTTATACCAGATAGGATCCGGTACTAGATAAGAACAACAAGATGATTTGGTACAAGGGTGGCCCTTGGTACCTGATGAACGTAGAGGTGATCATTGATGCCAGATAAGCACAAAAATGAACATTTTTCTGGTGCTTGAAAAAAAAAATCTTTGACATAGATTCTGGCGGTAATGATTTGTAGGAAGAACTGGTGTTCTATGATCAAATTTGACTGAAGAACCATGTAGTTTCCAAAGTTTGTAGAGGAATGATGCAAGAAATCTTTGTAGCAGGTGGGTATTCTGTAATGACCAATGACTGAGATGACAGAACCTGTTTTCTTTTGAAACCAAGGTGATCACGCTTCTGCTGACATTTCCTCTTTTATTTCAATAACAATAATAATCCTAACTACTACTTTTCTGTGGATTTTTATTGAGCCTAGATTAGTTAATTCTCTCTAGTATTTTCAATTTTACAGAGTCTGAAAAACTTAAAGGAAACTCTCTATATTGTCCCATGGATTTTTATTGAGCTCGGGCCAGTTCCTGCTCACCGGTATTTTCAATTTTAAAGAGTCTGAAAAACTTAAAGAAGACTCTCTATACTGTCCCGTAGATTTTTATCGAGCCCAGTCTAGTTCCCTCTTGCCGATATTTTCAATTTTAAAGAGTTTGAAAAAATTAAAGAAGACTCTCTCTGGTAGCTGTCCTCCTTATTTGTTTATCTACATGGGAACACCACCAATTTTTTTGTTCTTTTGCTTTTGTTAGTTATATCAAAAATAAATAAAAAATCCATCTCATGACACACCTATGTACAAAAAATGAATTTATACAATTGAACTTACTATGGTAGGTCAGCAGGAGGAGAAACCCTCTTGCTTATCAATTGTATTTCGGAAGTCTGAAGAACATTTTTGACAAAATCCTCCTTTGACAGAGGTTTGTGATAAACCTTTAGTCGATGCCCATTTACAATAAGGGGAGTCTAATTTTCATCAATGGTCTTTATCCTTACTGAACCATTGTCATAAACTGTATCCACCTCATAGGGTCCCATCCATCTAGTAGACAATTTACCTTTAAATTTTTTGAATCTGCTATCATATAGGGGGGCCCAATCACCTGGCTGGAAGGACTTCTTTTTAATGTAATTGTCATGCCATTTGGTCCTTTGCTATTTTATTAGGGTGGTTCTTTGTAGATCATCCTATCTTATCTCATCAAGATCATTTAGTTGTAATAGCCTCTGTTTTTGAGCTTCGTTCAGGTCCATTCCTAATTGCATGACAGTTCTGAAGGTCTTTACCTGAAACTCTATGGGCAGTAGTACCTATTTCCCATACACCAAATCATAAGGTGTATGGCCTGTTATATTTCTCCAAGCTATCTTGTAGGCCCACAAGGCCTCGGGCAACCTATCAGCCCAGTCTTTGTGATGCAGCTGAATAGTCTTAGTGAGGATGGCCTCTATCACTTTGTTGGTCGATTCCACTTGGCCATTGGCTTGGGGGTGATAGGGCGAAGACTTTTTGTGTTTGATATTGTATTGTTTGGTAAGAGCCTTGACCAAATTTGAGGTGAATTGTGTCCCTTGGTTAGTGACTATTTCCCGAGGTACCCTAAAACGAGTGAAAATTTCCTCAAAGAGAAAGTCTACAACAGATTGTTCATTGGCTGAATACAAAGCCTCAACTTCTACCCATTTTGTTAAATAGTCTGTGCAAACTAATATGTACTTTTTTCTGCGGGACATGGGATTGATAGGTCCTACAAAATCTAAGGTCCATTTTTTAAAGGGTTCGATTACTACTTGGGCTTGGAGTGGCATTTTGTCAACTACTGTAGGTTTTCCCATTATTTGGAAATCATCATAGCTGGCCACATATTTCTTTGCATCCTTGAAGATGGTTGGCCAATAATAGCTAGGCTGTATGATTTTGTAAGCTGTCCTTTTGTCAACAAAATGGCCTCCACATGGGCCATCATGGCAAGCTCTGAAGATATCCTGCATTTCATCTTCTCGGACACATCTTCTGATTACCAAATCGGGTCTATTTCGGTATAGGGTATCCTCATGTCACATATAATTGGCACTTAGCTGAATAATTCTTTGTTTTTCTCTAGATGTCATACTTTGAGGAAACTTTCCGGTTACCGGATAGTTGGCTACATCTGCATACCGAGGGGTGAAAGTAGAAATGGAAAATAAATTCTCATCTAGAAAATCATCATCTACTGGAGTACTGTCACCTATATGAATAAGTCTAGACAAGAAATCAACAACCAAGTCGTCTCTTCCAGGCCTATCTATGATAGTGATATTGAATTCTTGTAGTAACAACAACCATCTAGTGACTCTAGCATTTGTAATAGGTTTTTTCATTAGAAATATGATCGCTGAGTGGTCAGTGTGCAAAAAAAATTCGTATCCTATTATATAGTGTCTAAACTTGTTGATGGCATGTACTACTGATAAAAATTATTTTTTTGTGACAATATAGTTTGCTTCAGTAGGTGAGAGGTTCTTTCTAACAAAGTATATAGCATAAGGAATTTGTCCTTCCCTTTGTCCTAATACAACTCCCAAAGAAGTATCTAAGGCATCTGTGCAAATATGGAAAGGAAGAGACTAGTTTGGACCTCTCAAAGCAGGGGCACTTGAAAGTTTTGTTTTTAAGATTTCAAAGGAGATTTGGCATTGCTCATCCCAACAAAATTCAACATATTTTGTTAGTAGTTTGAAAAGGGGGGAAACTAGGTTTGTAAAATTTTGAATAAACCTCCTATAGTAGCCAGCATGACCTAAGAAACTTCTAATTTCCTTTTGTGAGCTAGGGATCTTGATTTGGGAAATAATGTCAATCTTGGTAGGGTCCAGTCTTATTCCTGTACCAGAGATGTGGTGACCTAGAACAATTCCTTTAGTGAGCAACATTCTTGATTTTTCATGACTAAGTGAGAGGTTGGTCTCTTTACACCTAACCAATACCTTTTTCAAATGATCCAATGCCTCTTGGAAATCATCCCCATAAACTGTGAAGTCATCCATGTAGACTTCCACAAAATCGTTGGTTAAATTGGAGAAAATAGCCAAGACAACCCTTTGAAAGGTAGCATGGGCATTACATAACCCAAAGGGGAGAACCCTATAGGCATAGGTTCCCCAAGGATAGGTGAATGTGGTCTTATCCTGATCTTCTGCTGAAATTTGTATTTGGTTGTAACCACTAAACCCATCCAGGAAAGAAAAATACCTCTTCCCAGATAAAGTTTCTAAGACCTGATCTATGAAAGGCAAATGGAAGTATTCCCTATAGGTGGTCTTGTTTAATTCTTGAAAGTCCACACAAATCCTCCATTTCCCATTTTTCTTTGGTACAATAACTAATGGGGAGACCCACTTGCTATCTAATACAGGGTAAATGAAATTGGCTTGTAGGAGTTTTTGTAGTTCTTCTTTTACTATATCTTTCAAGGTTGGGTTCATTCTTCTTTGGGGATGCCTGACAGGTCTGATCTAATTGTTAGTGTAAATATGATGCATACAGGTGTCTGGGTGGATCCCTTTCATGTCAGAGTAATCCCATGCAAATGCATCAGATTACCCTTGAATATTTGTATCAACTTTTGTTGCTGATCTGTTTCTAGGATGGCATTGATATATAAGGACTTTCTAGGACTGATTTGAATAGCTTGAACAACTAATTCCTTCCCTTCCTCTACTTTTGAAACAATGGCAATTGTAGAAGTGGAAGGGTGCCAAATTTCTTGAAATTCAGGGCTAAAGATGTGTGTGTAGTTAGGGAAAGATTGGGGATAGTCAATGCATACCGAAGCATCCAAGAATAGACTTAGGATTTGTTCTTTAGAGTGATATTGTACTCCTTTTACTTGTTCAAGGGTCAACAAGGGCTGAGTACACTCCTCCTCCCCATAGGGATTATCCAACTAGAGAGGAACTTCTATGGCTGGTTGGGTGATCCCTATGGGGAGNGGTGGGGGGGGGGAAGGATAAGTTTCTGACTTTGAGTGCCATTAGAAATTGTCATTTCTCTAGATCGACAACTGATGAATGCATCAGCAGTGGCCAACCAATTTCATACGAGTACCACTGGGTGTCCTAGTTTGGGGGATTTGGAATGGATTACTAAGAAATCCACAGGGTATTTCCAAGAGGCCAATGTCACTGTTATATCATCTAAAATTGCTGCTGGGGTGATGACTGATTTATCTGCAAGCTCTAGGAAAGTTTGTGTTGGTCTTAGGTGATCTAGTTGCAGTGTTTTCATAGTGTTTACTGACATCACATTTATTTCTGCCCCTAGATCAATCAATGTGTTAGGCAAGGCAACACCATTGATTTCTATGGTTACCACCGGGTTCCTTGGATCACTATACTTAGATGGAATTTCTGTTATAAATTCGGATAAATGCCCTACCACCCGTATGATAGGAGGTTCCTTCCTCTTTCTCCCTGGATTTTTAATGCAAAGGTCCCTTACAATTTTAGCATAGATAGGTATGTCTTTAATGTCCTGTAGTAGTGGGATGTTTACACATATCTTCCAGAGTTCAGACTCTAGATTATGTTCTAGAGGTTCCTTAGTTTTCTTTATGAGCCGCCTTTCTAGGTAAGGGGGATTCATTTTATGAGGTGTTTCTGCTACACGGGAGTTGGGAGAAGGGTTTTCCTGTTGTATTGGAGTGTTTCTTTCTTCATTCAATGGATTAGTCATCTGTTCTTCTCTTTGAATTGTTTGGACATCTATTTGTTCTTCTTGATTTGTGTGATTATGCACTTGTTCTTCTTGAATGAACATAGTGGGATTTGTTTTGTTTACAACCCTTCCTGATATTAATTCAATTCCATTAAATGGAGCCGGTGTTATTACATATGTAGGGAAGGTTTGTACTTCAATGTTTTGTATAGGTTGTGTCGGTCTATTATTTGTGTTAGGGATAGGTTGTGCAGGAATAGGAGTAGGTCGAGGAGGGTTTTGCATGGGTACAACTTGCATTGGTTGCTGCATTTTTGGATTCATAGGTAGTGCAAGTTGTTGTTGTAATTGTGGGGGCAGAAGAAGAGCATGGGGGTTAAATCCTGGGAGCAGCTGTGAAATATTCAAAGGATATTGTGGAAAGGTGGGAAAATTTGTTGGATGGAAGGGAACATTACCATATACAGGTCCTCTCCACCCTTGTTGCCAAGGTTGGGTTTGTGTCGACCACTGAGGATAAGACATGTGGGGTACCCATTGCTGTTGGGGGTGTTGTGTAATTGGGTCTGCAAACATGCTGGGATTTTGTTGCCTCCATGGTCTCCTAGGGGGGTAGGATGTCTGAGGTTCTCCTCCTCCCTTGAACATGGCCTTGAGT
Organism: Picea glauca; assembly: GCA_000966675.3. Classification (NCBI taxonomy): domain Eukaryota; kingdom Viridiplantae; phylum Streptophyta; class Pinopsida; order Pinales; family Pinaceae; genus Picea; species Picea glauca. Next base: position 123,424 of record JZKD02S1669158.1, on the reverse strand, counting down.
CTGGGAATAGAAGGGCATTCATTAGTAGGATGGTACTCTATACAGATACCACAGATTTCAATAACATTAAGGGGGAATTCTTTTTCAGGGTGTTTCCTCCTACATTGATGACAGAAAATTGCTAACACACCATTTTCTTCCTCTTGTTTTCTTTTAATTTTCATGATATATAGTTGGGAACTGATGGTGTTTAGGATATCTGTTTTAAAATTTTCTAATAGATTTCCCAGTTCAATCCTAGTGACACCTTCGAATGTGGGTTTAAAAATTTTGTTGGTAGGGTTCCTTATACTTTTCCCCATTTTATCTTGACTGCGAGAGTATCTTTTACAATACTCTGCTATGTTTTCAAAAGGATTTTGGTATACGTCCCCAGAACTCATGAGGTTTAACACTTCAATGCAATCATCCCTCACACCCTTTAGAAAGACAATCCTAACTGTAGTTGTATCTAAGGAAAACTGCTTAGACTTTTGATTATTGTATAAAACTCTTTCTAGGTAGTCTTCTAAGCTTTCTTCTTTAGATTGCTGCATTTTGAATATATCATTCCCAACATCCCTAGGTCTGTAGTAATCTTGGTATTTCTGGAGGAAGGTCTCCTTGATACCATCACAAGACAAAATGGTGTGTTCCCCTAAGCTCATGAACCACCTTAGTGCCGAATCTTTTAGTGTAGCTGGAATTTTTTTTAATTTTTGGGCATTATCTGTGTAGTTATAGATCCTACAAAATATGTCAAATTCAAATAAAATCGAGTTAGGGTCTTCTATTGACATACCTCGGAAATGAGGAAGTGAATATAATGGAATGTTCTTCATAGCAACATCTTGAGTGATATCCAGTATGAGCAATCCAAATGTCTCTGTTTCATAAGATATGTTTCCCTCTTCTTCTGCCATGTCTCCAAGTAACCCGTAGGGAGGTGGTGAATTTTCTCCATTGAGTGATGGTTCCACCACTGGTTTACCTGGTATCTCTAGTTGTTCCAAGGTTTTGTGTGGCCTTCCAACAACAGATGCAACCTCTTCTATTACTACCTCTGCTTCTTTTCTAGTTTCTCCTTTGGATGGGGTCACCAGTGCTTCCTCTCTTTCTTTCTTTCTTATGCCTTCAATCTAAACAGTGGCTTCAAATTTAGTGCCCTTTGTTGTTGTTGCAATTGCTGCCCTCGAGCTCTCTCCTCTGAGAATTTTTCTTGCACGAATTTTTGATGAATTAGTATAAGGGGGGGTTTTTTGTTGTTGTTTTCTTTTCTATCTTTTCTGAGATTTTAGGAGCAATAAATCTACCTTTATTATCCCTATACCTACTCATAAAAGAATTTTAAATGAAATGAATGAAAAACACAGATTCCTAATTAAAGGTAGGAGGACAACTTGACTTTGGAGAAACCCCACCAAAGTGGATGTGTAGGTTATTACCTTTCGTCTTACCGTCTTCTCTCCACCCTCATATTATCCTCAAATCCAATCCAATACTTCAACAAACCAATCAAAAACTCAAAATGCTACCTATTACCGTTTAAAACTCCCCGACAACAACACCAAAATGTTGGTACATAAATATGTTCAATGTATATCTTACACTCATTTAAATGTCAATCTGGGATTCGTAATTGAAAGAATAGTTACACTATATGTGCCGAGAACAGGTAACCTACCTAAGTCTGTTGCATATAGGAAATAATTAATAAGATAAAAACTCTGTTTCTAAGATTTCTAAATACTTCAAATATCTCTAAACTTAGAAGAGAAAACTGATAATGAAACTTAAAAAAATAACTAATCAAAGAGATGTTGTCCTAAAGACACAAGTTTGTTCGTTTCAGGCTCTTGAATTAAAGGGATGAACTTTAAGAAGCTTGCCTCCTATAGCAATTAAAACAATCAACTCCAACCACTCTCGAAATCAAAAACAACTTCAGCTTCATGTAATTCAATCAAACCAGCACAAGGGGTATTCAGTATAACTAAAAAGACTTTATTATAGAGCATGAAGATGAGATATAAAGTCTTATGGTCCCTTGATATACTAAATCTACTACAGTCATAAACTCAAGATATCAGTTCCACACTTAAAATCATTAAACGACTATATTCAACATCTGAGAATGGAATGTATATTCGAACTAACATCTACTTATTCATACCAATCCAAAACAATTGACTCAATGCTGGATTTCGAAAATAAATTAAATATCAATCACACACACACTACTGTAAAATATCCACACAAACACACAAAATGTACACCAAAAGGTTTACCTTAGTTGGGGCGGTGGGCCCTTGGCGAAACAACAAGGAACCTCTTAAGAAAGTAACAGACTAAATATTTTCACTCACATTCAAGAATTGACATAAAATAACTTCTGTATTAATTCAACTGGTAAATTGGATCAACAGTCTTTTACTTCATACATAAAAACGATAAGTATCATCTGGTTCTGACAATATACTTCGTTATATTTTCTATTATCACTAGCTATCATCTATACATCATTCCTTATATAAGGTAATATGATACTATCAATATCTATGGATATGTGATCCAGGTGGATATTGATGGCCACCCACCTTTTCCAACTGGCTCAAAACAGTTTTCTGACAATTTTGGCAATTTACTATTTTTAGCAGGTTTTAACTTCCGGGGCCATTTTGAGGGCCCAAATGAAGGTTTTTTGATATATAGGTTCTCAATGACATCCAAAGGCATGATTGAGCCCCCAAAATGAATCTCCTTGACGATACCTTTCCAATGAGCTATCACACGCCTAAAACAAAGATCGTATGCAAAAGTTACGACCTTGGGAAGTTGATGTACTCACTTACCCAAACGGGGCCCACATGACTTTTGGCGCTTCATCTCCTAGGGTTAGGTTTTTGGATGTCTAGGAATTTTGGCATTCCTTTTTATTATAAAAAGGCCTTCAAAGCCTCATTTTAATCATCTTCTTGCGAATGCGAGTAGTTTTCACATCTCTTCTCAGAGATAAGCTACCACCATTCTAGCGAGTCTTTCACTCTGTATTTTTACAGTCTCTATACATTTATTTCATGAATAGAAATCGTGTATTACTGTATATATGTATTTATGGTTGCATCTATGATACATTTATGATACATTATTTAATATCTGTGATATCTCTGTGCATTTATTTATTATATCTCTGCTCTCATTTTGTGCCGAAAATAATCCAGATCAATATGCATTACAAAGTTTGAGAAATTTTACAATTAAGGTTTACATCGGATTTTTAGGAATCGACTCCATCCTCATGAAACCAAGTGCATGAGCGATGGAGTCTCTTGCAACTTGAAAACTAATTTGGTGCTTCTATTCAACCATCTTCTCGAAATCTTCACCATCATTCTGGTCCAACTGGCGGATTCTAGAAATAGAGGTTCTAGTACTGGATTGCACACAGTCACGAGTCTGGTACTAGAATAGAGCAGGTAGTACTAGAATATATGTAGAGCAGGTAGTACCAGAATAGATGTAGAGCAAGTAGTACCAGAATAGATGTAGAGCAGGTAGTACCGGAATAGCGCACGACTTGGCACCAGAATGGATTTAGTATCGGATCAAGATTTCCTTGGGTACCATAATGGATTTGGTACCGGATTTCATGGTGTCTGGTAGTGCTGGATAGACTGCTCATAAATTAAACCATTAGGACTATACAAAATAAAACACTTTAATCAAATTAATTTAAGAAAGTTAAACAAACATGCTTTAAATCATCAATTACCTCTTGTGAACATGAACATAGCTATTAGGTATGTGTTTTGGGAGGGAATAGTCCAGTATAGGCTTATAACATAGGAAAAAAGGGCTTAGATACAGGGTAATATAGGGCATTATCTATGTCAAAATAGTGACTCAACACTTCCATGATGATAAAATGTCACAATGACCTCTCTCCTTTATATACAAGTCCAATGAGTGAGCTTAGGCACCCCTTCTAAACTCAAAAATTAATTATAATATTTTATTCCTATTTGTGGGTGTGACATCCCACCATAAGCCCAAAAATCCCATCAACTTGCCCATGAGGACTTGGCCTCATTTTGGGGCCAATTTCATTGAAACAAAAGGCTAATCTAGTGCCAACAAAAAATTTCACATTCCTGACACCTTGACATCTTGTGGGAATACCTCCTGAAGATAAAAAAAATTAACACTCCCTCTTATCAAGAGAGGTATCCCATCATCCAACATTTGGATGTACCTAATACTAGAAGTAGCTCTCTCTCACATATTGGGAGTGACTATGTCTTATGTACTTCATTTTCTCCCATAGTTGCACTCAATTCCTCCTGAATGGTTATTCCCTCTATCACTGTGATGAATGGATCCCCCTGATTGGATACTATTGAAGTAAATCCTCCTCTTGATTCCTCCCAACTAGTCATAATATTGGTCACTAAAGTTAAAAATGTTGTCCAATCTGCCTCACTTCCTGCTCCCTCTGTGATTGAAGCATATAATAATCCCCATTATTCCTGGTTGGCTTCCTCCTCTTTCACTGTAGAAAAACCTACCAAATGAACTGGATCCTCTATGGAGGTCTCACATACCCTAGAATCCTCCTTCCTCTAATTCCTGAACCTCCTATATGGCCTCCTCAATCCATGAAACATGTCTTTTAGTCTTATAATATTCCCCTCTCCCACCAAATTCTAAGGGGGAAATCCCTCTAAATGACCGACTCTCTCTATATTCCTCTTGACTCCCTCTAAAGTTATACTCCCATTGAGTCTCCTGACTCCCTTTGAGTCTATACAATCTCTGGAGCCATTTGCTCCTTATGAACCTTTTAATCTCCTATGAAGTCTAATATCCTATAAACAATCCTGGGAGGATGCTCCTCCCTATTGGATCCTGAGGGATGACTCCCTGTGAACTATGGCTCCCTTTGAGCTGACACTATTGGTGAGTCTAATTTTGTCATCAATGATGGATCTACTTTCTTCCTCTTCACCTGTGCTACTGGTGGGGCTACCTGCCTCACCACTGATGGAGCCACCTGCTCCTCCTCATATGTCTCTCTTCTCCTACTAGTCACAACATGCATAGGCTACCCCCTTAGCTTAAATAATTTTCCCCTTCTAAATCCAAGAAACATTGATGATATGAAGCTAGATCGTCCGAGCACAAACAACACCTATCTTTCTTGAAAAAATATGTGGTATCCCATCTTATCAATATCCGAGACTAAGAGAACACTCCTCTTGAGCTTTGGCACCCCTAACACATTCGACACTCTCATCACCTCTCCCGAATCTATCCTGAATGATACCATACCAGATCCTTGTACTGCATGTTTGGTTCCCATACCAATCTCTACACACAAGTTTGAGCTAGTTTATGTGAAGTTGTCAAATAACTCTCTAGTACCTGTCACATGGTAAGATTCTCCTCTATCGACCAACCAAGTTCCTCTGCTAGAATCTATAACTTAAAGGGAGGAGTCCAAAAAGATCTTCCTTTATAACCTATATGCAACCTCATCAACCTATGTCATTGATTCCTGTTGTCTTCTTCCCCTTCCTCTCCAGTGTGGATACTATGAATCATAGTGCCCAAAGTCATGACACTCAAAACATATGATCTTACTAATATCCTACCTTCACCTTGGTTATGGAGATGGTTCTCTCTTCAGAGAATCCCTTCTCCCACAAGAACCTCTCCTTCCCAGATAAACTCTTCTTCCCTTCCTAATGTGGGATGGAAGGGCATGGTTCTCATCATTGATACTCTTCACCATACCATCCATATCATTCCTGGAAACCAACCATGTACCCTCCTGGACACAATCAATCCACATTATGTCAAAGTCTTGTAACTTGTCCCATGCACATATCCCATGCATAAATGGTTCCCAAGACCTGGAAAGACCTCTCAATGCCACATTCACCAACTCAACATCCTCCACCTTACCACTGATGTCCATAAGTTGATATCAGATCTATGTAATAGTCACAAGATATTTCACAACCGTGTCCTCACTGGAAATCCTAACAACTTGAAGTTGAGGCTTCAAATGAAATTTTTTGCATGTATTCCCATTCTGGTATATACCTACTGGAGCATCATACATATCCTTGGCAGATGTATTCTCAACAATGTGAGGAATCAAGTGATCCTTCACAGATTCTAGAAACACCCGCTTGTCCTTCACTTCTTTCCTCTTGTGAGTTTCCAACTCCCGTGGATCGGTAGGATCTACAACCACACTCTAAACATACTCCTTGAGTTCATTATCTTCCAATAGAAAGAGAATCCTAGAATTCCATTATTGAAAGTTTGTTTCTCCTTCCAACCCATCCTCAAGATTCAATGTGTTCACCATCTCAACTTGCTGAGAACAAAATAAGAAATATGAAACCAAATGTAGAAACTATGTGCCTCAAAGATGAGCCCCTTCTATTTAAATACCAAGCTCTGAAGCCATGTCAATTTTCACATGAAACTCTATGTGACTAGTTTTCAGATATGAAAATTGCTTCCTAGTGATCTAACGATAAAATCCTAGCTATTATCACTGAAAAATTTACACTAAAAATTATTGACTGAAATTACATGCAGCGGAAACACAAAGGATCAGAGATGAATCATCAACACACATGAGACACAATATTTTTGTACTTGTAACAATATCAAATTCAAAAATACTAAGGGTTAAACCAACCCTTCCAACCAGTACAATCTCACCAAGTCTAAGGACAACCTTTTCCTCTCAGCCATTGAAAATATCACCAAAATATAAGGATAACCTTGTCCTCCAATAACCATAAAAAAAAAAAAAAAAACCTCAACAAATCCCTAGAAATATCTTCTTCCCACTAATCTACTGCATACCACCTGTATAACTTGTTGACGTCACTTGTAGGCATCATATGAACCTACACCTGCATAGGAAGCTCTGTAAATATGTACACAATTGTTCCCACTGCAAACCACGTACATACATGAATGTTACCACTGCATCTCGTGTACGTATGCAAATGTTTGCATTGAAATACATGTACATGAAAAAAAATCTGTACAGACCCTTCCGTTGACTTGCTCCACTCATACAATTTCTTCATTCTGTGGCTACCTCTCTCTCCCACATGCCTGGTCGGATTTTCCCTACTAAGAACAAAAAATAGAGAGTCCTCAACCCTAGGCGAGATTTTCCACCATGCATAATTTCCCTTTGCTGAAAACACAAAGTCACTTAGCACAAGTGTAGACTCACTCATGCTAACTCCATTCTTCCATGATGATAAAATGTCACAATGAAATTTATCCTTTATATACAAGTCCAATGAGTGAGTTTAGGCACCCCTTTTAAACTCAACAATTAATGAGAATATTTTATTCCTATTTTTGGGTTTGACACCCCATCACAAGCCCATAAATCCCATCAACTTGACCATGAGGTCCTGGCCTCATTTAGGGTCCAATTTCAATGAAATGAAAGGATAATATAGTGCCAACAAATATTCCCACATTCCTGACACCTTATCCTCTTGTGGGAATACCTCTCGAAGATACAAAAATAAACACTACTTCCCATTAAATTTCAAATAAAGTCTTTTAGAATTGAGCTGAATTAGGGATGGACTTGACTAAAGATAAAAACCAAA
>JZKD02S1669158.1:54095-75848 GCA_000966675.3 Picea glauca | reverse complement strand
GTATATCATTTCTGTGTATTGTGAAGATTATGCTGGATATTTTACTGTTATTCTGTCATTTCTAGCATTTCGTTTCTGTTCTGCATATTTTATATATCTGGTATCTTGCAATGACTCAGATGTCTGCAACCTTAGTCGAGACACAAATCTGTGATTCTAACACTTAACAAAGAACTTAGCACTGACAATTCATCAATATTTGACCATTATCTACTCTGTAGATAAAACATAGCATCACATCATTCATTCAGATCTGATGTATCTAAGCACTTATCATAGAGAGGTAGATTAGATCTAGCAGATTCAAGCACTAAGTACACTCACATAGGTCAGATCTAACATCCATATACATCATTAGCATAAAGCATCAACATATCTATACATCTATATAAAAGAACTTAGCAAGTAAAGACATAAACACATCAACACATCGCACAAAGCATAGAAACACAACATGTACATGGTTCACGCCCACCCTGGGGCTACATCCACCAACTCTTTTTCTTTATTATCTTCGGTCAAGTTTCTTACAGGCACATAGCATCAAAATCCTACTCCATAGAAGACATGAGATATGCGCGCACTCTGTCATATCCTCCTTCTTCGGGTTAGGGTACAAAACCAAAACTTCTTACAATTGCTTGGACGTAGCTCTGCAAATCTCACATAGTATGCACAAAGCATCTACAATCCATACTTAGAACTTAGCCCAATATCACACAGATATCTATATGCATATGCCTCTCCTTACATTGCATATACATCTATTTATACTTTACAAAATAGGCCTAAACATGGGTAAACCCATGGGCCGACATTCCCATACCCATTACATAATCCCAAATCCCAAAAAGGACCCAAAAAGGGGACAAGATCTCGTGATCTCTGCTTCGTGTTGCACTCCGCCTTCGACAGGCTGTCAAAGTCCCAAAATAGGTCAGCTTGACCAAGGATTTCCCAAACATTGGTCAAGGGCCAAAAATTTTCTAACCATTCCAAAGTGTCATTTTAATGGTCAGGGTGCCTCCAACAGTCGTCTAGCTTCACCAGGGAAAAGGCCCATTATGCGTGGACCTGCTGTTCCAACAAGGTTCAAGTCCTGCGAACCTGCCTCTTGCGAGATTCCAGTATACAAAGTCTTCCATCTGGTCTCTGTAGCTTCTTGTAGATTTTCCAACTTAGCTTTCTTTTTATTGAGCTTCCTTTCCTTCTTCCCTGTGATCCGAGTTTCTCTAACTATTTCTGGAATCCTCTTTCCATTCTTATTCTTATTTTCCCCTAGCGTAGTGGCTTCGCTGATCCAGGTGGATCCAAAACCGCTCGAAAATACTCAAATGCAGAAAAGGAGGATCTAGGAATGAATCAAATGTTTTAGAAGGGTCCCTAGGCTCAGAAAATGCTCAAAACCCAAATTTCTCAGAATTGGATGAAACCAACACCACTACATCCGTCTCGTTCTCTCGATTCCGGCCATATATTTACTTTCTCAAACGAAGCTCGTATGATGAAGTTATGACACTCTGAAGTTTTAAGAAAACAATAATAAAAAGTCAAAACAGTCAACAGGCCATACTGATGACGTCAGCAGTACAGATGCTGATATCAACATGACATGTCACCTTCTAGAAGCTCAACAGTTTGGCAGATTTATCCAAATCTGGTGGTTATCGCCAAATCTGGAGGAGTTTCGCTAAATTTGGCGAACTGGTTAGCAACTCTGATTATTTAACTAGGGACACAAAATGAGGAAAAGGAGGAGTTGGCAGACATTGCAATGGGATCCATGCTAGGAGGTGTCCCAAGCGACCTGCTCATAAATAGATCGACTTTATATTCAAAAGTTGAAGAATTTCGAGAGGATTCCGAATATGCTCTCTGTTTTTTCATCAAAGTAGCCGAACATAAAAGTGTCTCCAGAAGAGGAGTGACACGCTTTTCGAGACTGTACGGATCTGATAGGCAGAGGCTACATTGGAAGTTGTGCCAAGAGGTGTTTCAGGCGACCTGCTTAGAAATAGATTGAATTTATACTTAAAAGTTGTATAATTTCGAGGGGATTTCGAATATGCTCTCTGTTTCTTCATCAAATTAGTCAAACAAAAAAGCGTCTCCAGAAGAGGAGTGACACATTTTTCGAGACCGTATGGATTTGACAGACAGAGGCTGCATTGGAATTCGTGCCAGGAGGTGTTCCAGGCGACCTGCTCATAAATAGGTCGATTTTATACTCAAAAGTTGTAGAATTTCGAGGGGATTCCGAATATGTTCTCTGTTTCTTCATTAGAGTAGACAAACAGAAAAGTTCCTCCAGAGCCCATTTGAGCGAGCCAAGCATACTTGATTTTACAGTCAAAAGTTGTAGAATGACGTTTTCCAGCCACCTATGATGTCTGTTTCTACCCAGAATCGCAGATCTGAAAGTTGGTTTTTGGGAGCTCTTATGTAAGCCTTTCTTTGTAATTTTTAAGCATTTGAGATTAATTAAAGAGCGGTCTCACTGTTGGAGTGGACTCGGAGACATAGCCAGGAAGTCTGGTGAACTTCGTTACCAATTCTTGTTCATAGATGGTTTTCTTACATGTTTATGTGCTCAAGTGCTTGATGGATGTTCTTTAATTTTTCATTACAAAGATGGTTAATAGTTAAAAGTTCACATGCAAATAATGGTTAAAAGATCTTGAATTTTAGATTAAGTTAAATTTTAGATCAAGTTAGTATCAAAGTGAGGTTAACCATTTTCTTTATGAGTTGATGTTAACAAGATCCAGGCTTCGGCGTGGTCAAGGAGAACTTGAAGAGTTTGATCCAAAGATTGGTTCAAGAAGAGGAATGATGTCTTCACCAAAAGGAGAAGAAGCAGTTTCTACTATCCCTTGTGAAGGGGAATTTATGAAATCCTTCATGAGAATGAAAACGATGGTAGAGGAGCTCTATCAAGATCGAAATAAAGGTGAACAAGGTGGACCATCTCATACAGAAGATAAAAAATAAGGAGGTGGTGAGGAACCCCCTAAAACCCCACCAACTTCTCCATCTCTTCTTGATGGTTCTATTCCTTCTCCATTTGAAAAACTAAAAACAAAAGTTGATCCTAATATGCCTCATTTAAAGCTTGATATTAAGTTTGAATTACCTATGTATAATGGAGAGCTTAATGCTGAAAAACTAGACAATTGGATCCGTCAAATTGAAGTTTATTGTAGAATTCAAAAGTTGACTGAAGATGCTATTAAAATTCTGTTGGCTTCTCTCCAACTTGGAGGGACTACTCTCATTTGGTGGGAGAGAAGATCTCAAGAGGATCTTTCCACAACAGATAAAATCGTTTCCTCTTGGTATGAGTTCACTTCAGCACTTAAAAAACAATTTTATCCATTAGGGTATATGCAACAAGCTATGATGGATTGACAAAATTTGAGACAAAGTAAGGGACAAAGTGTGCAAGAATACACACAGGAATTTCGAAAAAGAGCATTGATACTTGGTATACCTCTCTACACTCAGGAAAATCTTCTCAAATATATAGGAGGATTGCATAATTATTTACGTCATATGATATTAATGTTTAATCCGACTAACCTTGATGAGGTGTGTGTTAAAGCAACTCACATTGAGTCAAAAGGGAAGAGTGTTCATGATGTTTCTTCAGTTGAATCCGTCCAGGCAAAAGAAGGCAAGGAAAAATGGAAAGTTAAACATGCAGCTACAATGAAGAAGGGTGATGAGAGACCTACATGATTGCATTGTAAAAAGCAAGGGCATGAAGAGACAAAGTGTTGGAAGCTACATCCTGAAATGAAACCGAAGTGGTTTAAGGATCGAAAGGGGAAGCAAACAACCATAGTTATCATTGAGGACCTTGGATCAGATTCCGAGGACGAAACAAAGATAACAATCGTAGGTGTGAAAGGTAAATCTATTGCTAATAATGATGCTAACATTGGTTCTTCATGTGCTTCTACTGCTAAAAATGATGACAATTCTAAGGATAGAAAGAGAAATGCATTGTTTCATATAAGAGTGATTACAAAACAAGCAAAGGTTGACACACTCATAGATAGTGGATCTCAAGTTAATATCATTTCAGAAGAAGTAGTTAAGAAATTGAGATTAACAATGAAACCACACAAGAAACTTTATCCATTAGGTTGGGTATGCAAAGATAAAAGATTACAAGTAACACAACAATGTGATCTAAAGTTTGCAATTACATCAAAGTTTGTAGATGAAGTTGAATTTGATGTGGTCCCACTAAATATCTGTGGAATTGTCTTGGGTAGTCCGTACTTATATGATTGAAAAACGATCTTCTATCGAGAACATAATCAGTATCACTTGTTTAATGAAGAAATTGAGTACATAGTGCATTCAGATTCATTCAAAAACGACAAATCATTAGGCACTACACAACAATTAAAAAGGGTTGCTAATGTAAGTCATAATTTGACACTTATGTCTATACAATGTATGGAAGAAAAGAATCCTAAGCACGAAAAAGAAGTGTCATTTCACTACAATACACCTATTTTGGTTGATAGTGTTTCTATGGTTAAAAGTCAGCATGGTTCGGGTACAATCTCTTTCGCATGTTCAATGTTTATATTCAGCTTATTACTCATCAGCAATATGTGGTTGGGTCTAACAATGTTGAATGAATATGTGATTAAGAATGTGATTAATGTACTTAACAATGTCAGTGCAATGTTGATTGTTGTATTGCTGAGTCAGATGTACAGGTTCCAGCAGGAATGGATAGGTGATACAGGACAAGTGTGACAAACATGTCCTCATTTATTTTTTGAATGATTTCATGTTTTTTATGGTCCAAAAGCTTCTCAGTGGGGAGGTGTGATCCAGGTGGATCCAAAACCATTAGAAAATACTCAAATGAAGAAAAGAAGGATCCATGAATGACCCAGAAGTCTTAGAAGGGTCCCTAGGCTCATAAAATGCTCAAAAATCAAAGTTCTCAGAATTGGATGAAACCAATGACACTGCGTCCTTCTTGTTCTCCTGATTCTGGACATATATTTACTTTCTCAAATGGAGCTTGTATGAAGAAGTTATGACACTATGAAGTTTTTCGAAAACAGTGATAAAAAGTCAAAACAATGAACAAGCTATACTGATGACATCCGCAACACGGATGCTGATGTCAGCATGACGTATCACCTTCTAGAAGCTCAGCAGTTTGGCCGATTCAGCCAAATCTGGCGGATTTTTGCCAAATCTGGAGGAGGTTTGCTAAATTTGGCGAACTGGTTAGCAGCTTCGCTTATTTAACTGGGCATGCAAAACGAGGCAGAGGGGGAGTTGGTAGAGATTTCATTGGGATCCGTGCCAGGAGGTGTCCCAGGCGACTTGCTCAGAAATAGATCGACTTTATACTCAAAAGATGAAGAATTTTGAGAGGATTCCAAATATGCTCTATGTTTCTTCATCAGAGTAGCCGAACAGAAAAGTGACTCCAGAAGAGGAGTGGCACATTTTTTGAGACTGTACGGATCTGACAGATAGAGACTGCATTGGAATTCGTGCCAGGAGGTGTTCCAGGCGACCTGCTCAGAAATAGATCGACTTTATACTCAAAATTCGTAGAATTTCGAGGGCATTTTGAATATGCTCTCTGTTTCTTCATCAGAGTAGCCAAACAGAAAAGTGCCTCCAGAAGAGGAGTGACACGCTTTTTGAGACTGTACGACTCTGACAAACAGACGCTGCATTGGAATTCATGCCAGGAGGTGTTCCAGACGACCTTCTCATAAATAGGTCGACTTTATACTCAAAAGTTGCATAATTTCGAGGGGATTTTGAATATGCTCTCTATTTCTTCATCAGAGTAGCTGAACAGAAAAGTGCCTCCAGAGCCCATTTGAGCAAGCCAAACATACTTGAGTTTACAGTCAAAAGTTTTAGAATGAATTTTTCCAGCCACCTATGATGTCTGTTTCTGCCCAGAATCGCAGATCTGAAAGTTGGTTTTTGGGTGCTCTTATGTAAGCCTTTCTTTGTAATTTTTAAGCATTTGAGATTAATTAAAGAGCGGTCTCACTGTTGGAGTGGACCCAAAGACGTAGCCATGAAGTCTGGTGAACTCCGTTACCAATTCTTGTTCATAGATGGTTTGCTTATATGTTTATGTGCTCATGTGCTTGATGGATGTTTTTTAATTTTGCATTACAAAGCAGGTTAACAGTTAAAAATTCACATGCAAATAATGGTTAAAAGATCTTTAATTTTAGATTAAGTTAAATTTCAGATCATTCGCACTGTTGAGGTGCCCTCAAGAGTTCTAAAGTTAATATCCCTTTTCTTAACACTTCCTAAGTGGACATACTTATTTCTTGGATAGATAGGTCCTTCAATCCTTCTTTCATTCTTCCAACCTTGGTAGCTAATTTTCTTGCTTTTTGTCCCTCCCACATTGTTACTTTGTTCTTTGACTTATCCTCTCGTTCTTCTATTAGTCGGTTGATTTTCCTAGCTATGAAATCCCTTAATTCTTGTTTTTTATTTTCTGTAACTTCTTCCTCTACTTTCCTTTTGATCTAATCCTTCTCAATCCAAGTCTTACCTAACAATAGTGGGAAAGGGTGATGCAGGAGCATCGCCAGCATCAAGCAAGCCGGCGAGGAGACAACAGACAACTGGAAAAGCGCCCAACACAAATTTTGAAATCACCTTGAAGTTGATGCGTAATCTTAAATGAAGTCATTAAGAAGAGGCACACTTGTATAATGTAAACAGACCTTGAGAAATTTTCTCTGGTCCTTAGTAGGTAGAAGGCATTTATGGTAGTTAATGTAAAGTAGATAGAATTTAATTCTATTTTAGACAGTTTTAGAGCGCAAGAGGGAAACAGGATATAGACACCCTCCTTGTGTATTGTAACATAATGGGAGAAAGAGCATAGAGGAGAAGCAGAGAGCTGTGTAGTAGACTCCATGTACAGAAGTTCTGAATTAATACAAAGAAAGCTGTGATTCAGACTCATGGTGTTCATATATTCTCTGTGTATGCATCTTTGAATGTTATGCTCATGAATGTTTTACTCTTTCTATCATGCAATTTATTTTATGCTATGTATGAATGATTTTTTGTTTAATGTTTGAAATCTGAGAGGAAAGAGGAGAGGACTGAGTTTCAATTGTTTCTCTATCTGAGCAAGATTTCCTGCAAGGAGTGCAGTGAATTGTCTGCAAGGAGTGCATTGACAAGGTGTTCAGGGGTTTGTCTCTGAAAGCTCAAGGAAGAAAGATTTTGTTCTCATTTCCGTAGAAGTGCAGTTGGGAACAGGAGCCATGCAAGGAGTGCACAAGCTGAGTGAAGTCTTAGGGTTGTGGACCTGAGTGAAGCATTTAGAGACTGTTGCTGTAGGTGTGCACAGAGTCGAAGGTTTTCAATACTTGAAAGTGTTTGAAAATCTGTCGCAAGGAGTGCGTGCAGGGATTTTCTGAAAGGTTCAGAGTTGGAAAAAGTTCAAAAGAGTTTGAAGCCTTCGAAGTGGCCGAATGAAAGCGTAGTAATGAAGGACCGCAGGAGGACAAGCTCTCAGAGGAAGAGACAGACGGTCGAAATTCTCTGAGGAGGATTCGCAAAATTCTGTGAGTCGTCAGATCTCACGGAGGAGCAAGTGAGTTACTGTGAGTATTTCAAAAGGTTCTAAGATCAGGAGGGGTAGGACCATAGGTATGAGCCATAAGGGCTGTCAAATTTACACAGAGATATTTGTATTGGGATTTCCTAGGTCGAAGTTCCGTAAAACTTGCAACAGGAATCGCGAAATCACGAAACACGATATCCCGAAGGCCAAGAGAATGGTGTGGGACCACAGGATTCAGTGAGGTGGACAGGTGGCACACTATTTCGGGGTTTCATGGGGTGAATTCCCAAAAACATTGCATTAGGATTCGCGATATTGCGAAGTCTGAAGTCCCGACAGAAGTGGGAAGGCGTTGAAAGGTCAACCGCGCGAGTGTATCAGAGTTTCGGCAAATCAGGATTCGGGGGTCGAGGATGACGAATTGTTCGACATCGCGATCGCCGAAATCGCGATAGGGAAAATCCTGAAAGGAAAAAGGAAAGGTCAATGTTGACTGTATCGAGATTCAGGGACCCGAGAGACCAACACTTGACCACTGGATTCGTGAAGCTACGAAGTCCGATCTCCCAAGTGTAACGAGGGGATCCCGTGAGATTTTGCTGTGGGTGCAGATTTCCCGATAGGGAAATAGAAGAGTCGTTACAGTTCTTCAGGCCGTGGTAAAGGAAATATCATGTGTTGACGTGGACCTTTCGACCTGTGGGTTGTGGAGGGAGCGTGTGTTGATGTCAAGTGTGGTATCAGAGCACATAAAGGTTCTTTGCTTTCTGTAGCAGAAAAGAAGAAAATTTACCATGCCGCCAAGGAGAAGGGATAGACAATCACTCGATCCGAAAGAGGAGAGGGAAATTCCGAGAAGAAGAGGTAGGTAGATGACAGATCCAACTATGGAGAGAGAGATGCGTGATCTACACGCTAGACTCGAAGACATGGAGACATCACAAAGGCGTACAGTCAGTGCTGGGGATCTTAGTGATTCCGAAAGTGAGATTGAGGCTGAACATGAAGAAGAAGTTGTAGCGGAAGATGCAGCAAACGAACGCTTGATCAGGGCTATTACATGGATGGGTGTAAGGGAAAAGATGGACATTCCAATTTATGAGGGAAATCTGGATGCAGAGGAGCTTCTAGACTGGATTAGAGCTCTAGACACATACTTTGACTATGAAGATGTCGAGGAAGACAAGAAAGTCAAGCATGTTGTCACAAGATTGAAGGGACATGTAGCATTGTGGTGGGATGAACTACAAGCTGATAGACACTGCAAGGGAAAGCAAAAGATCAAGAGCTGGGATAGAATGATCGCGAAGATGAAGGCAAAATTCATCCCCAGAGATTACAAAATTACTCTGTTCAGGAGGATGCAGAACCTGAGACATAAGTTGATGATAGTGAAATAATACACTGAAGAATTCTATAAGATGAACATCAGGGTAGGTCATCTTGAGAGTGATGATGAAAAAGTAGCCAGATACATGAATGGCCTGAGATATGATATTCAGGATGAGATGAGCATGGTAACCATCCAAACGGTTGAAGATTCTTATCAGATGGCTCTGAAAGCTGAAGAGAAGTTGAGCCGAAAGAAGAGTCAGAGGGGCCGAGGCAGAAGTCAGCCCAGAGGCAAATTGGTTGCCCAGGAAAAATATCAAAATCCCAAAGAAGACTGGAAGAAGCCTTAGACTCAAACTGAGAGAGGTGGAACCTCATAGAGAGGACAACATACTGAGCAGAGAGGAGATTATGTTGACAATAATACTTTTTCTCGTAATAGAGGTAGAGGAAGAGGAAGAGGTGGAGTAATAACCTGCTTCACATGTGGAAAGAATGGGCACAAGTATTATGAGTGTCCATAGAAAAAGAAAGAGAGTGGAGAAGCTCACATCACCGAAGAATAGAGGCAGGATGTTGAGGAAGAAGACACTGAAGGCAGAAGATCGCTGATGATGTGAAAAGTTCTCTTGACACTAGAGAAGGAGGTAGAGAGTTCAGTTCAAAGGACTAGACTTTTCAGAACTGCTTGCAAGACCAAGGACAGGGTATGCAAGGTCATTGTAGACAGTGGTAGCACAGATAATCTCGTTTCTATGGAGATGGTAGAAAATCTGGAGCTGGAGACGGTTGATCATCTGAGCCCATACAGAGTTTCGTGGTTACAAAAAGGACATCAAGTAACTGTCACTAAACAATGTTTAGTTGAATTTAAGATAGGAGGATATAATGATAAGATATTATGTGATGTCATTCCTATGGATGTTTTTCATCTATTGATGTGTAGACCATGGCAATATGATAGAAATGTGATTCATGATGGAAGAATGAACACATACACCCTAGAGAAGAATGGGAGGACTCACATGTTGCTTCCAATCAAGGATAAGGAGGTGAAATCAGAAGTAAGCAACACTGTACTTCTCATGAGTGGGAAGGAACTTATTACAGAGGTTAAGAAGAGGGAAGAACTGCAATTCATTGTGGTCAGAAAGCCTAGAATTGTTTTGACCAGCACAAGAGTGGACGATTTACCAGAACAGATTCAGGAACTACTGGAAGAGTTCGTTGATATAGTAGTGGACGAACTACCTCGTTCGTTGCCACCGATCAGAAGTGTGAGTCATCATATTGATCTCATACCAGGAGCCAGTTTACCAAACAAAGCTGCATACATATTGATGCCGCAAGAGAATGAAGAGGTTAAAAGGCAAGTCCAGGAGTTGTTGGACAAAGGTTTGGTTAGGGAAAGCTTGAGTCCATGTGCTGTTCTAACAGTACTCAGTACGAAGAAAGACGGAGGCTGGAGGATGTGTACTGACTTGAGGGAGATTAATAAGATAAACATTAGGTACAGATTTCCATTGCCGAGGATGGATGATCTGATGGATTGCTTGAGTGGAGCAAAGTATTTTTCAAATATTGATTTGAAAAGAGGTTATCATCAGATCCACATGAGAGAAGGTGATGAATGGAAGACAACATTCAAAACAAATGAAGGGTTGTATGAATGGCTTGTTATGCCATTTGGCTTAACAAATGTGCCAAGCACCTTCATGAGGTTGATGAATGAAGTCCTGAGGGATTTTATCGGAAAATTTGTCATTGTGTATTTGGATGACATACTGGTTTTCAGTAAAACAGTGGACGAGCATCTGAAACATTTGGCTATAGTGATGCAGAGATTACAATAGGAGAAGATGTTAATAAACATGAAGAAATCCTCATTCATGAAGACATAGCTCATCTACTTGGGATTTGTTATTTTTGCAGTTGAGTTGAGGATGGATCCAGATAAGGTGGAGGTAATCAAGAATTGGCCATCACCGAAGAATGTTTTTGAGGTGAGAAGTTTTCACGGATTGGCTAGTTTCTACTGAAAGTTCATCAGGAATTTTAGTGAAATTAGTGCACCGATGATGGACACAGTGAAGAAAAGACACAAGTCTTTTCACTGGATAGAAGAGGCTGAGAAGAGTTTTAATATGTTGAAGAGGAAGATCACGGAACAACCGGTTTTGGTGTTACCGGATTTCCAGAAGACATTTCAAGTGAAATGTGATGCAAGTGGATTTGCAATAGGGGCAGTCTTGAGTCAGGAAGACAGGCCGATAGCATACTTCAGCGAGAAGATGAATGAAGACAAAGTAAAATACTCCACTTACGATAAGGAGTTTTATGCTATCATTCAGGCATTGAAGAAATGGAGGCATTACTTGATCCCGAAATAACTTATCTTATATAGTGACAATCATGCATTGCAGTTTGTGATTCAACAGGAAAAGATGAATCAGAGACATGTTAAATGGGTCGAGTATATGCAGAATTTCACTTTTGTGATTAAACATATTTCTGGTACTGCTAACAAAGTTGTTGATGCTTTGAGCAGGAAGTGTTTGTTGTTGCAGGAGTTCAAAGTCAAAACTTTGGGTTTTGATGATCTCAGGGACATGTATGCAGATGATTAGGATTTTAGAGAACCGTATGAAGAAGCTGAGAATCCAGTTCTCAGGGATAGAAGCCAGTGGATAGAATACATGATCCAGGAAGGATTACCGTTTAAGGGTAATCAACTGTGTATTCCGAAATGCTCCATGAGGGAGAATTTGCTGAAGGAGAAACACAGTGGAGGATTGGCAGGACACTTTGGTCATGACAAGACATTCGTAAAATTGAATGAGTCATACTTTTGGCCGGGAATGTGAGAAGATGTCAAGAGATTCGTGGACAGATGCAGAATTTGTCAGCATTCAAAGGAAAGGAAGCAGAATGTGGGGTTCTATCAACCATTGCCCATACCAGAAAGGCCGTGGGATGAAATCAACATGGATTTTGTATTGGGGTTGCCAAGAAAACAAAGAGGCTTTGACTCAATCTTTGTGGTGGTGGATAGATTTTCCAAGATGACACACTTCATTCCATGTCAGAAAACTAGCGACTCAACTCACATTGCGAAACTGTTTTTCAAAGAAGTCATTCGACTTCATGGCTTACCGAGAAGCATAGTTTCATATCAAGATAGAAGGTTCATAGGGCACTTTTGGAGGACCTTATGGAAGAAGCTGGGAACTAACTTATCATTTAGTTAAGCTTATCATCCTCAGACAGATGGATAGACAGAGGTGGTGAACAGAAGTCTGGGAGACTTTCTGAGAAGCTTGGTGACAAAACACCATAGCCAGTGGGACAACATATTACCACATGCAGAATTTTCTTATAACGACTCGGTTAACAGAAGCATAGGGAAGATTCCATTTCAGATTGTCTATGGCATGCATCCAAGAGGAATTTCTGAATTGAGATATTCATGACAAACTGTGACTAGGAGTGCTAGTGCATAATATTTCACAGAGGCGATGAAGCAACTTCACAGCCAGGTGAAGGAACGATTGCATAATTCAAGCCAGGAATACAAGCGTAGACCCGATCAACACAAGAGACAACTTCAGTTTGAGGTTGGTGACTTGATTCAGGCACATTTGAGGAAGGAACGGTTCCTGAGAGGAACATATAATAAGCTGAAGATGAAGAAAATCGGACCATGTAGGGTCTTGAAGAAATTTTGGGCGAATGCTTACGAGATTGAATTACCCGATGGGATTGGAATTTCTCTGATATTCAATATCTCAGATTTGTACCCATATAAAGCTGAGGAAGCAGGGGCAAGAAATGAGCAGTCAGTGATCCAATAGAAAAAACAGATGCCATTTGCAGATAAGCCGCAGATGGAGCACATACTGGATAAAAGAGTAAGCAAGAAGACTAGGCGAAAGCAATATTTTGAATATTTGGTCAAATGGAAGAACCATCCAGTTGAAGATGCCAGCTGGGAGAGCGAAGTGGAGATACAAAGGCATGGACAGACTGTGTGTGAGCTCATGGATAGGATCCCATGAAAATTTTCAAGCAAGGGAGTATGATGCAGGAGCATCGCCAACATCAAGCAAGCCAGTGAGGAGACAACAGACAACTGGAAAAGCGCCCAGCACAAATTTTGAAATCACCTTGAAGTTGATGTGTAATCTTAAATGAATTCATTAAGAAGAGGCGCACTTGTATAATGTAAACGGACCTTGAACAATTTGATCTCGTCCTTAGTAGGTAGAAGGCATTTATGGTAGTTAATGTAAAGTAGCTAGAATTCAATTCTAGATTAGACAGTTTTAGAGCGCAAGAGGGAAACGAGATATAGACACCCTCCTTGTGTATTCTAACATAATGGGAGATAGAGAATAGAGGAGAAGAAGAGAGATGTGTAGTAGACTCCATGTACAGAAGTTCTGAATTAATACAAATAAAGTTGTGATTCAGACTCATGGTGTTCATATATTCTCTGTGTATGCATGTTTGAATGTTATGCTCATGAATGTTTTACTCTTTCTGTCATGCAATTTATTTTATGCTATCTATGAATGATTTCTTGTTTAATGTTTGAAATATGAGAGGAAAGAGGAGAGGAATGAGTTTCAATTATTTCTCTATCTGAGCAAGAGTTCCTGCAAGGAGTGCAGTGAATTGTCCGCAAGGAGTGCGTTGACAAGGTGTTCAGGGGTTTGTCTTTGAAAGCTCAGGGGAGAAAGATTTTGTTCTCATTTTCGCAGAAGTGTAGTTGGGCACAGGAGCCGTGCAAGGAGTGTGCAGGCTGAGTGAAGTCTCAGGGTTGTGGACTTGAGTGAATCATTTAGAGACTACTGCTGTAGGTGTGTGCAGAGTCGAAGGTTTTCAATACTTGAAAGTGTTTGAAAATCTGCCACAAGGAGTGTGTGCAGGGATTTTATGAAAGGTTCAGATTTGGATAAAGTTCAAAAGAATTCAAAGCCTTCGAAGTGGCTGAAGGAAAGCATAGTAATGAAGGACCACAGGAGGACAAGCTCTCAGAGGAAGAGACAGACGGTCGGAATTCTCTGAGGAGGATTCATGAAATTCCGTGAGCCGTCAGATCTCATGGAGGAGAAAGTGAGTTACCGCAAGTATTTTAGAAGGTTCTAAGCTCAGGAGGAGTAGGACTATAGGTCCGAGCCATAAGGGCTGTCAGATTTACACGCAGATATTTGTATCGGGATTTCGTAGGTCAAAGTTCTGTAAAAGTTGCAACAGGAATCGCGAAATCACAAAACGCGATATCACGAAGGCCAAGAGAACGGTGTGGGACCATAGGAGTCAGTAAGGTGGATAGGTGGCACACTATTTCAGGGTTTTGTGGGGTGAAGTCCCCAAAAAATTGCATTAGGATTCGTGATATTGCAAAGTCCGAAGTCTCGATAGAAGTGGGAAGGCGTTGAAAAGTCAACCGCGCGAGTGTATTGGAGTTTCGACAAATTGGGATTCGGGAGTCGAGGATGACGAATTGTTCGACATCACGATCGTCGAAATCGTGATAGGGAAAATCCTGAAAGTAAAAAGGAAAGGTCAATGTTGACTGTATCGGGATTCGGGGACCCGAGAGACCAATGCTTGACCACTGGATTCGCGAAGCTGCGAAGTCCGATCTCCCAAGTGTAACAAGGGGATTCCGTGAGAGTTTGTTGTGGGTGTAGATTTCCTGATAGGGAAATAGAAGAGCCGTTAGAGTTCTTCGGGCCGTGGTAAAGAAAAGATCATGTGTTGACGTGGACCTTCCGACCTGCGGGTTGTGGAGGGAGCGTGCGTCGGTGTCAAAGGGGCACTGTCCCCAACAAACTTAATGACTTCAAATTCTTCTTCAGCTGATGTTCCATGAACAATAATAGGTACATTAGTTACTCTTCCACCTAAAGTTATCATCTTACCCTTAAACAAGCCTATCCTTCCTAAAGAAGGTACCATAGTAGGCTTTCCTAAAATTTCCCAAGTTTCTTCTGTGATAATATTCACTTGTGTTTCTTCATCCAAGACACAATGTATGTCAAAGTATTCTATTCTTGCACTTATGCGCTATTTCGCTTTCAACATTTATGGTAAACGGACATCTTTGTAAGCATCCATCGTTTCTTTCAACTGTGATATTATAGTCTGAACTTCCTCTGACCCTTTCTCTTTATTACTTTCTAATATTCCCTTGGTCTCTTGACTTTCTTCATAGTTTTCTTGTCTCATGTTCATTCATTCGAATTTAGCAATAATCCTTGGACAATCCTCAACCTCATGACCAATAACCTTACAAAAAAGACAAATAGGGCCTATCTCAGGACATTCCTTAGCAAGATGTCTCGACCTTCTGCAATTATAACACAATGTCAATCCTATTTTTATTTTAGATGTTCCCCAACCTCTTATGTACTGTGCACTTCCCCTAGGATCATAGTGTTGGAACTGCAATCTGTAAAAATTCTTTCTAGGTTCCTGCATCCACTTATTAGTCCAAAAACTCTTTCTATGCATAGGAATAACATATCTTTCTTCATTAAATTTAATCAAATCAACTCATTGTTTCAACTGCACCCTAGCCTTTAGAATAGGACAAAATCTGTTAAACATACTTAAATTCATGCTTTCGAAACAAAAATTTTCAGTTATCTTTCTCTTACCAAAGCACAAAGCTTACTTCTTTAGGATCTTACATCTTTTCTTCAGATAAACTTACTCTCTAGGCACAAAGCTTTGCAATTCGAGTAGATTACTACACACTTCAGCAATAGATCTACACACATAGCTTCTCCTTTTTCTTTATGATGCAAGACCCCCAACCCTCGGGTTAAGGTCCGCGTAGGATTGCTCTTTTTCTGCCCTTTGAGTCTAACTGACTCTTTGATTCCTTTTCAGGAAATCAAACACAACTACGATGATGTCACCATAGGTCCTTATGAATTGAGCCCACGTACACAAACGCTAAGCACCAATTCAAATTCTCCGATCCACTATGTGATCACATCCTTCACTATTTCGAAACTTCAGATATCGTGACTTCGCGACTCTTGTTACTGAGTGTCTTGACTCTTCGAATTCCGAAACTCGAATTGACAATTCTCCAAAAGGTAGGCCCCACTATCCTCCACACTTATACCGCGTTTCATGATTTCGGGAATCTCGAAACAAATATCCCGATCTCCTATTCCCTGAAATGCCAAAATGCCGAATTCTGACATGTTTCCCAGTGATGGCCCCACAACGGAACTTTCTGCCTTTTCAGGATTTTGAACTTCACGATTCCGTGAATCTTGATGCTAATATTTCAGTTTTCTAACCCACGAACTCTCGAAATGGTCAACGAATTTGACTTCGCTTGTTGACGAGTACGCCACCTGTCCACTCTACTGCCCTCTATCATTGGACGCGAATTCTTTCGCCTCCTCAAACCTCCAAACTCTGAAATGAAAGTTCACGAGTAATCCAACGACCCTCGTTGGCTTGGGTCTACGACCCTATCTATCCTAAGCTTATACTTTGGAAAATCATTGTCATAACTCCCCTTGCTCCTCTGTAAGATCTAACGGCTCTCAGGAATTCGCAAATTCTCCACATGGAATTTTGACCGCTCAATCCTTCTCTTGAGAATTTCTATGAAATGACCAAACGTTCTTTCGCTAGAACTTGACCTCTGCGAGACAAATTCACTTCGTCTCCCTTCAAATAGGTTTAATTTCTACCTTCCTTTGAACAGTTTACAAGTGCTAACTCTCCTGGGCCTCTTTCACAATTTTGAGTCTTCAGAAAAAAACTCTTGCGCACACTCCTTGCGGCAACCCTTCAGATACTTCTAAGTATTTGGTTTCTTTGACCCTGTGCACTCCCCTTGCGACAATAGTCCTTCAACTCTTCTCTCGGTTGACAAGTTCTGAACTTTCAACCAACCTACACATACCTTGCACGACTTCTATGCCTGACTCAGACTTTTGCGAAAGATGAGAACAAAGGTATTCCTCCTAATCTTTCAGAGATAAACTCTGAACTCGTCGACGCACTCCTTGCGGACGTTTCACTACACTCCTTGCAGGAACCCTTTCTCAGATAGAGAAAAAATTGAAACTCATTCCCTTACTCTCTCAGACTTCAAATACTCAATATGAAATCATACATACATAGCATAAAAGAAAATGTACAACAAAAAGAGTAAAACAACCATGAGCATAACCTTTGACATGTATACACAGAAAGTATTAGAACACGATGAGTCCGAATCAAAGCTCCATATATTAATCTCAGAACTTTTATACATGGGCTCTTCTACACAGCTCCCTGCTTCTTCTCCTCTATACTATATTCTCAATTGATAATGTTAATGTTACAAATGATACAAGGTGAGGGTGTCTATAGTTGGTTTTCCCTCCTACGCTCTAAACTATCTAATCTGCATTTAAATCTACCTACTCACATTAACTGCCTATAAATGCCTTTACACCTTACAGATGAGAGAGGATCACTCAAGATCTATTTACAATATGGAAGTACACACTCTCTTAATTATTACATTAATGTCTGCCCATCCAAACTTTCAAAACAATTCAAACATTTTCAACATGTGCCAAAATGAAATGGTGTTTGTCCGATGCTCGCTTGCTGCTGGCGATGCTCCTGCATCATACTCCCTCGCTTGAAAATTTTCATGAACTCTCGTTCATGAGTTCTTGCACTATTTGTCCATGCTTTTGAATTTCTATTTCATTCTCCCAACTGGCATCTTCAACTGGATGTCCCTTCCATTTGACCAAGTATTCAAAATATTCTTTTCTCCTGGTCCTCTTGATGATTCTCTTGTCAAGTATTCTCTCCATATGCATCTTTTTAGCTACAGGAATTTGTTTAGCCCAATGAACCTCTGTCTATTCACTGTCTACTCCTACTTCTTCACCTTTGTAAGGGTACAAATCTGAGATGTTGAATATCGGTGAAATGTCGATCCCATTGGGTAATTCAATCTCATATGCGTTTGTCCCAAATTTCTTTATGATCTTACATGGTCCAATTTTCTTCATCTTTAGTTTGTTATATGTTCCCCTTGGGAGCCTTTCCTTCCTCAGATGTGCAAGAATCAAATCACCAACTTCAAACTGAAGTTATCTCCTGTGTTGATCTTCTCTACTCTTATACTCCTGGCTTGAATTTTGCAATTGCTCCTTCACTTGACTATGAAGTTCTTTCATTGCCTCTGCAAAATCTTCTGCACTAGAACTTCTAGTGTCATCTTGTTCTGAATCTTTCAGTTCAAAAACTCCCCCTAGGTTTCATTCCATAAACAATCTGAAATGGACTATGCCCCGTGCTTCTATTGATCGAATCATTATAAGCAAATTCTGCCCATGGCAGAATGTGATCCCACTGACTGTGATGTTCAGTCACTAGGCTCCTTAGTAAATCTCCCAAGCTTATGTTTACAACTTCTATTTGTCCATCCATCTGAGGATGATAAGCTGAGCTAAATGACAAACTCATCCCCAACTTCTTCGATAAAGTCCTCCAGAAATGTCCCACAAACTTGGTGTCTCGATTTGAAACTATACTCCTTGGTAAGCCATGAAGTCTGACAACTTCTTTGAAAAACAGGTTCATGATGTGAGTCACGTCGCTGGTTTTCTGACATAGTATAAAGTGTGCCATTTTATAAAATCTGTCCACTACCACAAAGATTGAATCAAACCCTCTCTGCGTTTTTGGCAATCCCGACACACAATCCATGCTTACTGCATCCCACAACCTCTCTAGTATGGGTAATGACTGATATAAGCCTGTGTTCTATTTCCTTCCTTTTGTGTGCTGACAAATTCTGCATCTGTCCACAAATATTTTGACATATTCTCTCATTCCTGGCAAAAAATATGATCCATTCAACTTCGAGAACATTTTATCATGATCGAAATGTCTGGCCAAACCTCCACTGTGTTTTTCTTTCAGTAGATTCTCCCTAATGGAGAATTTTGGAATACACATTTGATTGCCTCTAAATAATAATCCATCATGGATCATATATTCAACCCATTGAATTCTATCTCTGAGAACTGGATTCTCAGATGCCTCGTATGCCTCTTTGAAATCTAGATCATCTTTGTACATATCCTTGAGGTTATTAAAACCCAAAGTTTTGACTCTGAATTCCTGCAAAAACTTTCTTTCTCAAAGCATCAACAACTTTGTTAGCAGTTCCTAAAATATGTTTAATTACAAAAGTAAAATTCTGCATGTATTCAACCCATTTTGCATGCTTCTGATTCAATTTATCCTGCTGAGTTACAAATTGTAAGGCATGATTATCACTGTACAAAACAAACTCTTTAGGAACCAAATAGTGCCTCCACTTCTTCAGTGCTTGTATGACTGCATAGAATTCTTTGTCATACATGGAATACTTAACCTTCGCCTCATTCAGTTTCTCACTGAAGTATGTGATTGGTCTGTCATCTTGACTCAATACCACTCCAATTGCAAAACCACTAGCGTCACACCTGACCTGAAATGTCTTACTGAAATCTGGCAACACCAGAATTGGTTGTTCAGTAATCTTCCTCTTTAACAAATTGAATATTTTCTCTACTTCTTTTGTCTAGTGAAAAGATTTATGTCTTTTCTTCACTGTGTCCATCATTGGTGCACTAATTCCACTGAAATTCCTAATGAATTTACTGTAGAAGCTAGCCAATCCATGAAAAATTTGAACTTCAAAGATACTCTTTGGTGATGGCCAATTCTTAATCACCTCCACTTTATCTGGATCCATCTTCAACTTATCTGCAGAAATAAAAGAACCCAAATAAATGAGCTCTATCTTCATGAATGAGGATTTCTTCATATTTATCAACAACCTCTCTTTCCGTAGCCTCTTCATCACTGTAGCCAAATGTTTTAGATGCTCTGCCTTTGTTTTACTCAAAATCAATATGTCATCAAGATACACGATGACAAATTTTCCGATGAAATCCTTCATGACTTCATTCATCAATCTCATGAAGGTACTTGGCGCATTTGTTAAGCCAAATGGCATAACAAGCCATTCATACAGTCCCTCATTCGTATTGAAGGCTGTCTTCCATTCATCACCTTCTCTCATACGAATTTGATGATAACCACTTTTCAAATCAATCTTCGAAAAAAAATTCGCCCCACTCAAACAATCCATCAAATAATCCATCCTTGGAAATGGAAATCTATACCTGATGGTAATCTTGTTAATTGCTCTTGAGTCTGTACACATTCTCCAACCTCCATCCTTTTTTGGACTGAGCATTGTCGGAACAACACATGGACTCAAGCTCTCTCTAACTAATCATTTGTCCATTAAATATTGGACCTATCTTTTGACCTCTTCATTCTCCTGCAGTGTCAATCTATACGTTGCTTTATTTGGTAAACTGGCTCTAGGTATGAGATCAATGTGATGACTTATACTCCTGATAGGTGGAAACGAATGAGGTAGTTCGTCCACTAATATATCAAAAAATTTCTCCAGTAACTCCTGGATTTCCTCGGGTAAATCATCCACCCTTGTATTGGTTAAAACAATTCTAGGCTTTCTAACCATGATAAATTGTGGATCTTCCTTGTTCTTAACCTCTTTAAGAAGTTCTTTCCCACTCATGAGAAGTACAATGTTGCTTACTTCTGGTTTCACCTCTTTGTCCTTGATCGACAACAACATGTGAGTTCTCCCATTCTTCTCTAGGGTGTATGTGTTCTTTCTCCCATCATGAATCACATTCATGTCATATTTCCATTGTCTACCCAACAATATATGACAAACATCCATGGGAATGACATCACACAATATCTTATCATTATATCCTCCTATTTTGATTCAACTAAACATTGTTTAGTGACATTTACCTGATGTCCTTTTTGTAGCCATGAAACTTTGTATGGGCTTGGATGTTCAATAGTCAATAGCTCCAACTTTTCTACCATCTCCGTAGAAACGAGATTTTCTATGCTACCACTGTCCATGATGACCTTGCATACCCCATCTTTGGTCTTGCAAGAAGTCCGAAAAAGACTGTTCCTTTGCATTGGATTCTCCGCCTCCTTTTCCGGCGTTAAGAGAACCTTCCTCATCACCAATGATCTTCCGCCTTCAGCATCCTCTGCCTCAACATTCTGCCTCTGTGCGTTGGTAATGTGAGTTTCACCACCTTCTTTCTTCTTATCGAGAAATTCATAAGATTTGTGTCCATTCTTTCCACATGTGAAGCATTTTATTACTCCACCTCTGCTTCTTCCTCTTCCTCTAGCGCAAGGAAAAGTGTTGTTATCAATATACTGTCCTCTCTGTTCGACATACTTCCCTCTCTGTGAGCTTCCACCTTTCTCAGTTTGAGGTTGAGGTTTCTTCCACTCTTCCTTAGACTTATGATTCCTATCTTGGACAACTGCTTTTCCTCTGGGCTGACTTCTGCCTCGTCCTCTTTGACCTTGTTTTTGGGTCAGCTTCTCTTCATGTTGGGTATGTGTTATATTCTTTGCATGTGTGTGTGTGTGGGTGCGTCAGATACGGCGACTGCGTCTGACGATCCCTTCAATTAGGGATATGTCGTTGCACTAGGCGCTTCCTAGGGGGGTCCCAGGGGGGGGCAGGTATGCCCCCCCTGGCTATGCGCATCGTTCGGCACCAGGCGGTAGCCCGGGGCAGCGCCCCAAAATTTTGTTTTTGGGCGGTTTTTGCTATTTTTAGTGGATTTTGCTATTTTTAGCTGATTTGTAAATTAATCCCGGATTAAGGGATTAGGGTTTTGGTATCTACGGAATACCTAAAAACATTG
>JZKD02S1669158.1:22130-50245 GCA_000966675.3 Picea glauca | reverse complement strand
AGCTGATTTGTAAATTAATCCCGGATTAAGGGATTAGGGTTTTGGTATCTACGGAATACCTAAAAACATTGTATATATTGTATGGTGAATGGTGAAATTCGATATAATGAAAAAGGAAGGTTTTCTCGGTTGAGGGTTTTTCTGGTAAAGATCTCTGTGTATTCTGTGTATGAGCCATTGATTAATTTCTATATTGCTTAAGAATATATATGCATTGCTTTACTTCGCAGGTTTAAAACTTACACTTCAGCCTTTAGATCCATCTGATAGGCATCTTCCACCGTTTGGATGGTCATCATGCTCATATCATTCTGAATGTCATATCTTATACCATTCATATACTTGGCAACCTTTTCATCACCGCTTTCCCGATGACCTTCTCTGATGTTCAACTTGTAGAATTCTTCAGTGTACTCCTTCACTGACATCAGCTTCTGTCTCAAATTCTACATTCTTCGAAATAGAGTGATTTGGTAATCCTTGGGTATGAATTTTGCCTTCATCTTCGCGATCATTCTATCCCAACTCTTGATTTTCTGCTTGCCTTTGCAGCGTCTGTCAGCTTGTAGTTCATCCCACCACAATGCTGCATGTACTTTAAGTCTTGTGACAACATGTTTGACTTTCTTGTCTTCCTCGACATATTCATAGTCAAAATACGTATCCAAAGCTCTATTCCAGTCTAGAAGCTCTTCAACATCCGGGTTTTCCTCATATACTGGAATGTCCATTTTTACCCTAGCACTCATCCTTGCAACAACCCTGAGTAGACATTCATTTGTTGCATCCTCTGCTGCAACTTCTTCTCCTTCATGTTCGACTTCATTCTCACTTTCAAAATCACTGAGATCCCTAACACCGACTGCGCGCCTCTGTGCTATTTCCATAACATCCATCCTAGCACGTAAGTCATGCACATCTCTTGCCTCTGTTGGATCAGGTAATTTCCTACCCCTTCTTCTTGGCATTTCCCTTTCCTCTGGTGGATTGAGTGTTTGTCTGTTTCTTCTTCTCAGTGGCGTGGCTGTAAAATTCCTCCTTTCCCTGCTATAGAAAGCAAAGAAAATTTTCCTAGGCTCTGATACCATATGATGCAAGACCCCCAACCCTCGGGTTAAGGTCCATGCATGATTGCTCTTTTTCTACCCTTTGAGTCTAACTAACTCTTTGATTCCTTTTCGGGAAATCAAACACACCTACGATGATGTCACCACAGGTCCTTTTAAATTGAGCCCGCGTACACAAACTCTAAGCACAAATTCAAATTCTCTGATCCACTTTGTGATCACGTCCTTCACTATTTTAGAACTTTGGATATCGCGACTTTGCGACTCCTTTTTCCAAGTGTCTCGACTCTTCAACCTCCAAAAATCGAATTGTCGATTTGTCGAAAGGTAGGCCTCGTTATCCTCCACACTTATACCGTGTTTCATGATTTCGGGAATCCCAGAACAAATATCCCAACCTCCTATTCCCCGAAATGACGAAATTCCAAATTTTGACACGTTTCCCAGTGATGGCCCCACAACAGAGCTTTTCGCCTTTTAGGGATTTCGGACTTCGCTATTCCGCGAATCCTGATGCTAAGCTTTCGGTTTTATAACCCACGAAATCCCGAAATGGTCAATGAATTTGACTTCACTTGTTGATGAGTACGCCACCTGTCCACTCTGCTACTCTCTATCTTTGGACGCAAATTCTTCCGCCTCCTCAAACCTCCAAACTCCAAAATGAAAGTTCACGAGTAATCCAATGACCCTCATTGGCTTGGGTCTACGACCCTATCTCTCTTGAGCTTATACTTTGGAAAACCATCGTCATAACTCCCCTTGCTCCTCTGTAAGATCTAACGGCTCTCGGGACTTCGCAAATTCTCCACAGAGAATTTCGACCTCCCGATCCTTCTCTTGAGAATTTTTACGAAACGACCAAACATTCTTTCACTAGAACTTGACCTCTGCGAGACAAATTCGCTCCGTCTTCCTTAAAATAGGTTTAATTTCTACCTTCATTTGAATAGTTTACAAGTGCTAACTCTCCTAGGACTCTTTCACAATTTCGAGTCTTAAAAAAAAAAACTCCTGCGCGCACTCCTTGTAGCAACCCTTCAGATACTTCTAAGTATTTGGTTTCTTCGACCCTGTGCACTCCCCTTGCGACAATATTCCTTCAACTCTTCTCTCGGTTGACAAGTTCCGAACTTTCAACTAGCCTACGCATACCTTGCATGGCTTCTGTTCCTGACTCGCACTTCTGTGAAAGATGAGAACAAAGGTATCCCTCTTGAGCTTTCAGAGATAAACTCTGAACCCGTCGACACACTCCTTGCGGAAGTTTCACTACACTCCTTGCAGGAACCCTTTCTCAGATAGAGAAACAATTGAAACTCATTCCCTTACTCTTTCAGACTTCAAATACTCAACATGAAATCATACATACATAACATAAAAGAAAATGTAAAACATAAAGAGTAAAACAACCATGAGAATAACCTTTGACATGTATACACAGAAAGTATTAGAACACCATGAGTCTGAATCAAAGCTTCATATATTAATCTCAGAACTTCTGTACATGGGATCTTCTACATAGCTCCTTGCTTCTTCTCCTCTATACTCTATGATCAATTGATAATGTTAATGTTACAAATGATACAAGGTGAGGGTGTCTATAGTCGGTTTTACCTCCTACGCTCTAAACTATATAATATGCATTTAAATCTACCTACTCACATTAACTGCCTATAAATGCCTTTACACCTTACATATGAGAGCGGATCGCTCAATATCTGTTTACAATATGGAAGTACGCACTCTCTTAATTATTACATTAATGTCTTCCCATCCAAGCTTTCAAAACAATTCAAACATTTTCAACATGTGCCAAAATGAAATGGTGTTTGTACCATGCTCGCTTGTTGCTGGCGATGCTCCTGCATCACTTTACTTCAGTTTGCAACAATCACAGTTTCAGGTCCCAACAACAGAACCATTTGCTGGCACAGGGGTAGACCCATGGTTCAACACTTAACAATGCACCAACAAAACCTAGACTATCGGCCCTTTCGACAACACCTGCGAAGCAGTAGAAGTCTCACCTGAGGTAGAAGAAGAGGGGGTTATAGGATGCAGGTGTCTGTAACCAGTCTGGGACACAGTTCTGTGATAAAACACTCCACATAATATTCTGTTAATTCTTAGAAGGTGACATGCATTAGTTTCCTAACCCTATTAATTCTTAGCAGGTGACATGCATTAGTTTGCATTATTCGCCAAATATTACATTCATTCACTCCTATGCACTAATCCACAGAGTCAAGCTTCGTACCAGACATGAGATCTATGCACTGAGCACTAGATCCTCCTTTCAAAACTAGGTCAAATGCACATAGCCAGATCATAGCATGTGCACCTTCTACAAAATCATAGTCCCACACATACATTCCTTTGCATAAAGAACTCTGTCCACACATAACTATATTCACCTCGCTTTCTTGCTACTTTTACAATACAATCTTCTTTATTTATATTATACAAACCCTTACAATAAGGCCTAAACATGGGGAAACCCCATGGGCTGACATCCCATAAACCCATTACAAAAACCCTAGAGGACCCTTTACTGGGTCCACTTAACCCTAAAAATCAGTGAGATCCACAATCTTAGCTCTACCTAGGCGCTCCTTCCTCGACCAATGTGTTGAAGTCCAAAAGTGGGTCAAAGATGACTGAAGTTTTCCCAAAACTTGGTCGAGGGCCAACAGGGCCAAATCTGAGCTATGGAAAAGAGGAGAAATAATTCGACTTTGAGAGAAAAGTAACTTTGGAAAAATTATTCACTTCACATTGAGTCTACATCACTTTATCCTTTAAGTCTGAACACATTTTTCATCCCCCAAGCTCTTCCATTACTGATTGAGAACTTCATTGTCTCTCTTATATGATCTTTCCTTTGGTGGAGGATTGAAGTGGTGGAGGCCCAGCTAGAAGAAAATTAGTTTCTCTGTTTAAAACCGCGTCGACACATAAGTTTGTAACTTATTCACTTCTGCTGATTATATCTGAATAGAAATACTCTTTTCTCGTCCAATTAATATCTTGCAAATATTTGAATTATTATTCCATGGGTATATTTGTTATGAATTTTGATGGATTATGCTATTGAATGTGCTAACATTATATATTATCACCATATGCTTGTGTTTCTTGGTTGTTGAGGACTAGTTGCAGGTGTATTTATTTGGGTCAAGTGATGAATGGTGGACTTCATCGAACGTTCGAAAGATGTAGGAATTTTATCTTGTCTTGCTATAATATTTGTCTATATAGCATACTTGAGAATAGAGCTTATTTCTGCATTCATTTTCGTATGTTGTGGTTTACCCCTAGCCACAGAGAGATTTTCCTCGTAACAGAATTGGCGACTATACTGAGGAATGAATCTTCTTTTTCGGGGTTTGGAGTGTGTTTCTCCTTAGATTGCTCTCATTTGTATTGATTTTCTTGTCGTATGATTTATTGACAACCTCTGTTCACGCTGGGTCTGGGTCTTTCATCCTTCTACTTAGCCTAGCTGTGTTTTGACACATATACACAGGTTTTTGCTTGATAGTCATGTACATACGCATGCTGTCCTTCGGCAAGATATGTACATACATGCTTTTCCCTTGAACAATCATGTACATCAAACTTTGTTTCTTGTTTGCTGGGTTTGGTGGTTGCTGGGTAGGTTTTGATGATTGCTAAGTCTTCTTGGGTCTCTGTAGTGACTGTTAAGTGTTTGTGGAATGACAAGAAACCTGTCTTTGGTTGAATTTTTGGGCAGTGCCTTTCTCATCATCTTTTCATTTTGATTGTCCTTACACCTTGGGCTTGGTGTTTTTCTCCTTGATATCCTACTTGGGTTTTCTCTGACTATACACAATAGAGTCTTTATATCAAGTTGTTGTTCAGTCCTTGCATTTTCATTTTTTCTTATATATTGAAAATACAAAAATATTATGCATTTTACATTGATTGACGTTTTGATCTCTTGAGTCTTTGTCATTTATCTTAGTGCATGTAAAGAAATATTGCATTTTTATTTAGAATGGCATAATTGAATTGAAAATTGCATTTTTAGGAAGAATATCTTTATTGGAAATTGAAATTATGACTTTGCATTGTATTCATATTCATTTATTTTTACTCCCTGAGTCATAACATCACTAGTTTTAGGACCACACCTTTTGAGTAAGAAAGGCCATTAAAATTAACACTATAATTTAAAATTGATTAGTAACGATTTTATTTTCTAGGGTAAACAAACTAGCCTAGGATTTAGTGCCTTGGAATAGGATTTTGTGATAAACTTCTCCAAGGCTATTAAATCAACATATGTGTCTGACTAAGGGAGTGGGAAAATCCATTGTATAATCAGTAATATCAGGAGGCTCCACCTACACTAGAGTTAAGCACGAGGTCGCGTGAGGTCAGTTGAAGGCATATCCCCCCGATACCTTCTTAGCATCAGATATATTTCCGGGGATCTATTCATATATGGGGATCTTGTTAGTGCCCTTACCTTCGTTAGAGGCAATGATTTCAAGGTTTTGGGATTTGATACCCTTCCCATCTGATGCACTTGAATTATGACTATTCACCTATGCATCAGTTATATCATGGTTTCTTAGTTTCTTGACTTAAGTGCCACATAGGTTACTTGCAAGGGTTATTCTACATGTACCTTGGGTCAGATAAGGGTTGGAAAACACACAACCTTTATGGAGGATTACCTCTCCAGGGGGATCTAACCGACTGGTTGTTAAACCCACGAGGGCCCTTATAACTGATTCTGATACCTCCTATCTTTAGTAGGGAGTCTCAGGCCCCTCTTGGGTGAGGAATACCTACTTTAGGGAGGGATTCCCCTTTTAGCCACTTTATCTTGTTTTTATGCATATTGGTTGTTTTATTATTTTTGGTGTGCTCTTTGATTAATAGATGTCGTTAGGATTTGTTTTCTATATATTGAATCTTAAGTCATCATGTAGTCCGACCAACTTCCCCACCAGTCTCTCCGCTTGTTACAGTTACCACCACATTTTGAGTCTTTGCCTTCTAAAATGCATAGAGTTATTAAACGTGGTACACACACCTCCACTTATCAGACTTGTGATTCTACAAGGATGAGTATTGAAATGAGTCATCAAGATACTGGGAGCCCCTCAACTCCCATACCTACTATAGTTAATGGCACCCCTTTGACTCCTTCAACAATAATGGTTGTAGTGCCAGAGGCACCTATCATCACTGTTGCTCGTCCTATAGTGAATACTCAACCTATTTCCATGAACCCATTTGGGTCTCTTGGTCACTCACCGGGCTATAATTTTCAGTCCATCCCAATGGCCTCTAGTGATTTTTCATATGGTATGCCGAATTTCACTTCGCAGTTTTCAAACTCCATCCCAGCCGCTAGCCCTAATGCTAGCATTGGACTTGGGGGAACAACTCCTCCTTGTACTCCATTCTCATTTGGTAACTCTCAGATCCCTCAAACGACTCCTACCATGGGAGGCATTCCTTATTTTAACCCATGGTCTAATCATGTTTCTTCTGGGTGGAGTAACCAACCTGGCAGACAAGCTTCTTCTTAAGTTCCATCCTTTACACTCACCTCCTCAGTAATTATTTCGACCAACACGTTTGGCATGTAGAATATACCTTTAGCCTCTATATTCACACTCGAAGGAGGTCAGTTTAACATCTTGGGCAACCCCCAACCTGGAGCCAATCCGACTGGGGGTAATTTTTATAACACCGGTCAGAACATTGCTACAAGAATGGTGCTCAACCAAACTCTTCTGGAGGAGGGTCTTAACATCTCGGACAAGGCCATGGTTCTTACCAGAACCCTGGATGGGCTGCGACTCCCCAAAAACAATCTTTCCAGGGAGCTTGGGGCTAGATGTCGTAACCCCGTCTCCTTTTTTTGGCCACGCTCAACTTTTAAAACTTGTGCAAGTTGATGAATGACCCTGTTTTTCATGATCCTACATGGCCTCCCATTCCCACCAAGCTTCCTTCATATATTCCAAAATTTGAAGGCAAGAATGGCAAGGACCCTAGTGATCACGTTACCACCTTTCACTTATGGTGCTCTTCGAATTCCCTTAACAATGATTCTATTCGGTTAAGATTATTTCAACGCACCCTCATAGGGGTTGTCGTGAAATGGTATATCGAGCTACCTAAAGGGGCATACAGGACCTTTATTTAGATGGTGCTAGTCTTCCTTAACCACTTCCAATTACCTGTTTGTTACGATGCTGACCTAGAACTTTTGTCGAACTTACACCAAGACAAAGACATTCATATATCAGATCACATATAGGAGTGGCATAGATGAAAGAGGTTGATCAAGACCTACATACCCCCATAATTCATGTTAGAATGGTTCCTTAAGTCCTTACAATGTCCTATTTAGAAGGATGTTGCTAAATCCGGGGTTACATCTAAGGAAGAAGCAATATTCAAAGCCCATCAGTTAGATCTTATATACGCTCAGTCTGGGATGTTATACAAGATTCTTCTGGATGCACTGAGGTCAAACTATGACCCTAGACAAAAGATGAGACCTCATGCCAATGACATTGTAGGCTCCACCAATGTGAAATCCACAGATTCGATGACAAGACATTTGAAAGATATGTCTCTAAACCAGTTTGCAAGAGGGCCAAATTTGTCTGTGTCTTCCAACGCCACTCAGTCGGCAGATGTACATTCCATGCAATTGTCGACCAACCCAAATGGTAACCAACAACGAGCAAGGAATAATAAAAAGGGACATAATAATAATCGTAAGGGTGGGAAGAATAATAATAAACCCATGGAAAATGGCAATAATGAGAGGATGAATAATAATGTTGGTGAGGGAAAGAAAGAAAGGCGTAAGGTCAAATTTTCCTATAAGCTTTGTACAAATGATCATATTACTCATTTATGCCCCAAACTTGAGGAAGCTACGAGGCTCTTATCTCTACCTCCCACTGTGCTGACTAATCCTTTTCCACATAACCAACACATGGCCTCAAGCTCCTCAAATGCAATAAATGTGGTCGGTGGTAGTCAAAACCCACCAACACAAGACGATGACCATTTGTGCATCAATATGGTCAATTCTTAGGTTAATGTAGCCATCCACTCTCGTGATTACATTTCTCCACAAACTGTACATGGTCTAGAATCTCCTCCTCCTTCTAAAATGCCCTTGCAGATTGAAAAAATAGAGCCACTGCATCGTATTCTTAAAGGAGTACTCAAGCGCTCTACCCACAATCCAAATTCTAGAGCCACACAAAATTAATCTATTTTTGAGGACTTGGGTCAAACCCCTTATG
This sequence comes from Picea glauca, assembly GCA_000966675.3. NCBI lineage: Eukaryota > Viridiplantae > Streptophyta > Pinopsida > Pinales > Pinaceae > Picea > Picea glauca. The sequence continues at coordinate 41,865 of JZKD02S1669158.1, read as the reverse complement.
CGATGTTGACCCTAGAGGTAGTCCAGATGTGTCCTTCATAGAGGAATGCCTTGCTATCTGCGTTAGAAGCTCTAGACCCCAGTGGATCAAAATTTATCAAGTTTAACGTCACAGATGTGAATCCTCACTTGCCTTACCATGTGGCATTACAAATCCACGTGGGTTACTCGAAGCATACCATCAAGCGTGTCGTTGTTGATGAATGCACTGCAACATGTGTGATGTCCCTGATTTGTTGGAAAGATCTCATCTCTCCAAATCTCTCCCAGTCTATGACCATGTTGACTTATTTTGACAGTCATTCCTTCCGCCCTCAGAGTATTCTTCTGGACTTTTCGGTCCAGTTAGGTGGGAAGATGGTAGAGGTGGATGTCGAGGTGGTTGATGCACCCCTTGATTATAACTTGTTACTAGGACGCAATTGGAATTATGCTATGAATTTCGTTGTATCGTACATATTCCACACTCTTTGTTTCCCTCACGATGTGAAGATCGTGATGATCAACCAATTTTCCTTTGCGTATGCTAGCCCTAGTGCATCTGTTGGACCGTCGATCCCCATGGTTGACAATTCTCAGTTGAAAACTAAGAATATCAGTGTTGGAATATATTCATCCCTTATGGGTACCTTCGAATTCATGGCACCGATTCACCATGTTTACGCCATGTCCAGTAGGCCCATTTCATCAGATACGTACGTTCCTTTACACACTTCCTATTTTAACTATCCTTGGACCCTACCTTCCGTGAATGCATCTTGTGAAGGCCCATCACATGCTGGAATGGCCATGCTACTGTTGGCAGCAGAGATAGCATATCAATTTGTTCTTGGATCTTCCACCGATCCCTATCTTATTGCCTTGCAGACGGACAAGGAGGATCCTGTTCTTAAGCCTGTGTGGACCACTTCGTCGTCTTGTTCACATGAATGCCTCGATGATAATTTACCCTCAGATGAAGCTATCATCGAGGCCATGAATGGTTCTAAAAAACCTTGGGATGATATGCATGATCACTCTTATTTTCTCCCAGAGCTTTGTAGAATCGAACAAGATGAATTTCGATCTACTATGAGCGAGATAGTTGGCCACACTGTAGTTCCACTTGATACGCACGACATTTATACCAAAGGAAACATGGCAAGTATCTCTCATACCATCACGATCGATATCTCTCGTACCCCTGGAAAGATAATGTACATATCGGTGCAGATTGTTCATCAGAAGGACGCATTTTCTTGGTCATATGAAGAGATGCCCGTAATCGACCCTCAAATTATCGAGCATGAGATTAAAAATCACCTCGATGCTAAGCCTGTTCGAAAACGTCTTAGAGATGTCAATCCCTAGAAGGCCCCTGCTATTAAGGCAGAGGTAGAGAAACTACTTAATGATGGATTTATCTACTCGGTTCCCTTGACTAAATGGGTATCCAATCCTGTTCCTATGAACAAGAAGAAAGGAACCATTCGTGTATGCATGGAATTTCATGACCTGAAAAAAGAATGTCCTAAAGACAACTTCCTGATACCTTTCATTGATCAGATTCTCGACGAGTGTGCGGGAAGCAAAGTTTTTTCTTTCATGGATGGATTTTCAGGGCATAACAAAATTCAAATTAAACTCGAGGATCAACATAAGATGACATTTATTTGTCTTTGGGGTACTTTCACATACCGAAATATGCCTTTCGGCCTTTAAAATGTCGGAGCAACCTTCCAATGTGCTATGATCTTCACATTCCACAATCTTAAGCATATAGTCAAAGCTTATCTTGATGATCTTGCTGCTCACTCTCATAAGAGAGTGGATCACCCTAAGCACCTTGGAATATTTTTTGAAAGATGTCGTCATTATAGAATTCAGTTGAACCAACATAAATGCATCTTTTGCATTAGTTTTGGACGTCTTCTAGGATTTTTAGTCTCCGAGACCGGGATCATGGTAGACCCGTTAAAGGTTGAGGCAATAATTTGATTGCCTCCCCCGCACACTATTTGAAAACTTCAAGGTTTACAGGGGAAAAATAACTTTTTGCGTCAGTTTATAGTAAACTATGCCAATATTACTAAGGGTTTCATGCATCTTTTGAATAAGGACACCCCTTTTATTTGGGATGAGCAAGCCCAGAAATCCTTCGATGCTTTGAAGAAATCCTTGGTATCGATTCCTCTGCTGAAGTCTCCTTACTACAATAGGGATTACTTTCTTTATTCTGCAGCGTTCGAAGAGATGATTGGTATGGTTTTTGTTTAGGAGGATGATGAGCTCCGCGAGCACATCCTCTACTATCTTAGTTGAAGCTTAGTTGGTCCTGAGCTCAAATATTCTCACGTTGAAAAGCTAGCTTTGGTTGTCGTCCACGCAGTCCAACAATTACACCATTATATATTTATTTGAAAAAATACTGTGGTTGCCAATGTCAATCCATTTCAATATGTCCTTAGAAGGTGTATCATAGGGGGAAAATACAATAAATGTATTTTCATTTTACAAGAATTCGATCTTGATTTCTCTTCTGTGAAATCCAAGAAATCGCTAGTCTTTGCAAATTTAATATCTAACTTCCCATGATCGGATGAGGAAATTATTCATGTTGATTCTTTTGCGGATGAACACATTTTCCTTGTCTCATCGTCTAGCCCCTAGTATGGAGGCATTGTTCTCTATCTTTAAACTTTGAAGTTACCTTAGCATCTCTTGTGAGATGACCGACGACGTGTACGATACCAAGCAAAGAATTACATTATCGTCGACGACACTCTGTATTGTTAAGGAATAAACAATATCCTGCATCGTTGTTTAACTCATGAAGACGTCGATTCAGTTCTAAATGATTTCCACAGTGGGGCTTGTGGTGGTCATTTATCCGAGCATGCGACAGCCCAAACAATTTTGCGATCCATTTTTTCTAATCGTCTATCTTTAAATATTGTGTTGAAGCGGTTAAGAAGTGTCACCCTTGCTAGATGTTCACCCAAAAAATGTGCTCGCATCCAACCCCTCTCCATCTATTCATTACCATCAGTGCCTTCACCAAGTGGGGAGTGGAATTTGTGGATTGCAACCCAACTTTGGCTGGGGGAATCAACACATTATCATGGCCATAAAATACTTTACTAAGTGGGCCGAGGCCATGCCTACAGTTAAATATGATAGGAATACTACCACCTTCTTTGTATTCAATCAAATTATCTCCAAGTTCGATATCCCGAGTGAGATTATCATTGATCATGGTAGTCACTTTCAGAATGAAATGATGGAAGATATAGAATCCAAGATGGGCTTTAAGCATGGTCATTATTCCCCTTACTACCCCCATGAAAATGGATAGGTAGAGGCTGTCAAAAAGTATCTCAAGACCATTTTGCAGAAAACTATCAGCCATAACAAATCTGACTGGCATATTATGCTATATCTCGCACTTTGGGCATACTGAACCTCGGTTAAGATTGCCACTGGATTTTATTCTTTCCAGTTAGTACACGGTGTGGATTCGATCTTACCTATTGAATGAAAAATCCCTTGTCTTAGATTGGTAGTTGCACTCCTCCCTGACACTTCCGATCTCGAGCGATGCCTCGTACACCTAGAGATTCTTGACGAGCAATGTCGAGATGCCTCTATGACTAATGAGGTGAATAAAATATGTGTCAAGGTCCAATAGGATAAATCTTTCTGTCCTTGGTTGTACACTGAGGGTGACTTGGTACTTTTATATGATCAAGCCAAAGAACCACCGGGGGAATGAAAGTTCAAACCCATGTGGTAGAGTCCCTATATCGTGCGATGTGTCTTAGAAAAAGGAGCCTATGAATTATAATATTATGAAGGGAACATGTTGGCAAAACCCATGAACGGGATCTACTTGAAAATATATTATTCTTAATTCCCAAGATTGGGTGTAACTCTTTGTATACTAATGTAATTTAGAGTATATGTATTTTCCCTTTATTTTTATCTTCATCTTGATTATCGAGTTTTTCCTTGGTTGGTAGATGTCGATGGAGTCTTCGGTCTACTTAGGATTCGCAGATGGATCCATTCATCATACATAGAATTTGGCTTCCATCGCTTGGGTGGTTTACTCACCCGAGGGTCTACTGGTGTCTTCAGGTGGTGTATGCCTAGGTCCATCCATGAATAATGTGGCCGAATATAGCGTCGTTATAGAATTTTTGCGCAATGCCATTTTACATGGTATTCACTCTTTGGAGGTTCACCCAGATTCTCAGTTAGTAGTATGTCATTTGAATGACAATTACCATGTGCGTGACCCTACATTACTCCGACGATTCCTACAGGTATTCCTTTTAGAGAGATAATTTGATTTTATTACTTATCATCATATACCTAGGAGTTCTAATTATGTATTCGATGCTTATGATAATTTCGTTTTAGATTGGCATTTGTCACATAACTAAAGAAAAGAAAACATTCTCATAAATGTACACATTGTAATATAAGTAAATCCAAAGAACCATGTTTTATATATATTTCAAAAAAATATGATGTTTATAGTACAAAATTGGGGCCAACACCCTCAATACACATATACAATTGATAATAAAAAATCCACGACATCTATGCCTATGGTACTGGATGTGTGTCATGATAAAAAACTATGGAATTTTTGAGATGCCGAAAGAGTCACACCCAAGATTTGGGCACACCAATGACCTACCGCTGCATGGCCTCCGACAGATCCTCTACCTGAACCATCAAAATCCTATATGTCAAACGTGACAGGTTTCCCTACATGTTTTGAAGGACTCTCATCTCCCCGATGCCTCTGATGATGTCATGGAAGCCCGTCTGGACGTCATGGACCTACAATTGCATCACACACGTGTCTAGTTAGTACATAAACATCATCCAAAAATATTTTTGTTTTCCTTTACAAAAATACAAAAAAATGAAATATTTAAAAACTTTGACATACTTATGTCCCCGTAGGTGGTCCCTGGTGGCAATGGCATGTCAGGGTCCCCTATGAAGTCGATCCCTACATAGGGGTATTCATCTAGAGTAATGACCTTCCATATCCACCAGTAAAAGAAATCATCGTTGTAGGGTGTGGGAACCCTACCTTCCCCATGCCGTCTCATCACCTCGGTCCACCGTGCCATGGATGGATCACGAGGTCCTCTAGGAATGATATCAACTCTAGGTTCCAAACCTGGAAACCACTCAAAGAAAAAGTTACACAAGATAGATGCAAACCCGAAGATCCTCTTGTCACCCTGTTTGCATTCTGTCAATTGGATATTCATATTATCCAGTAGCGAGGTGCACCAATCGTACATCAAGGTGCACCAATCATACATCGTGGGTCTCAAACACTCTATGGAGTAGAACATAAGAAACCTTGGTGCCTGGTGCAATGAATCCAATCATGTGATCCAGGTCAAAACGAGGACAAAAATCTTGAGGCTTAGATTGTTTATCGTTCGGATGGGGAGTTAACTCCTGACCTTCTCGGTCCCTGCTATACAATGATTGTCTATGTACTCTTCTATATTCATACCTCTCTCATCTCCCCGGGCTTTGATTTTCACCACCTCACCCCAACGTTACAACCCCTTAAAGATATATATTTCCTCGACTTCAATCCTTAATGGTTTCCCATCAAGGTTGAATCTCTCACTGTCTGGATCCCAGTAATCCATGAGCAACTATAGAAACCTCACTTGGGACCTCATCCCTTTGAGTGCCCAAAAATTGTACAAGCCACATAATTTCAAGGCCATTTGGGCCCTTAGATCTCTTTCCACAACAACATCTACCTCCTCGTGTTCCCTTTACCTCCATTCCAACACCATCCTACTAGAGAAACATCACTTTTTGAGTTAGCAACCATAATTTTTTTTTATTTACGGACATATGCACAGGCTGCAACATTCATAGTCGCGTATAGTGATGAGTATATGTTGGCTATATTTTAGACAACTACGTATAAACACTTGTATACACGACCCGATAAATGGTAGCCCACGTACACCTAAACCTCTAATTTGCACCTTAAATAACTTAAAAATTGAAACCTAAATACAAAATGTAATCCACTATAAAGGAAAAGGAGGGGAAGAGGAATTACCTAGCCGAGACGATTATTGATTCTATCACTCAATGATCCCGCAATGACCAGTTGAATATTGGAGGTAATTTGGTCCAAAATTCACTATTTGGGCAAAAAATGTCAAATGACAGTAAAATTTGGTTTTTATTACTATTTATTAAAAAATTTACCCACTTTGCATAGTTTTGGATCGTATTTTCACCTAATGGACTAATACAATAGTGGATTGAGTTGGTTTTTGTTTTTTTCACTAGGGATTCTTGTGGTTTTTAGCATTATGTTGACCGTTCGTAACTACAGATAGGTATTTTCGCTACCTAACATATAGGATAGATATCCATTCCACCATGGATACTTGCATTGTCGTATAACTATCACTCATATGCCTTAATTTCAAACCCATTTTTTAGTGATGCAAAACCATCCATATGCTACACGACATGTCATTATCAAATGGTAGAGACTTACCAAACATGGGTACTCTAGTTAGATCCTCTGCTCCATTTTTGTGTCCATGCCGAGATGTTTTCTGTAGGATCGGGAGTCCCTTATAGATAATACATGACTTTATGCTGAGCTTCATTTCTCACTCATAAACATGCTAACCTATACCTAGAGGACTCCTAGGTGAGTTTGATTTAAGCTCTTTTCCGACTCATTTTCAAAAAGAAAAAATATTGCCGAGTGAACTTGTCTCTTTCACACTCGTAAATTGGATTTGAAAAAACATCTATTTGGTATAATTTTATCCCTTTTTCAAACCAAGTAGAGTAATATTATGAAAAAATAATTTTTTGGCGTTAAGTTGCGACTCCATCTTATTCCCTTGCTTGCAGTATTGAGCCTATGGTCGGTTCTCGCTTTGCGTTATAAACCATTTTTCCTTAGCAGTTTTACATCCTCAACCAAGCAAAGCCTCGTTTATATCCTTTGAAACTTAACACCCTATACCTAGGAGGGAAAATTCCCCCAAGTGTTCATCTCCCGCATTCACCTCCTTGCATTGAGAATAGGTATGTTCCACTGATAGAACTAGTTTTTCTTACTCGTGACACTCATTTCCTCCTTTGTATCACAACGTTCATTTGACTATGAAAAAAAAAGAAAAGATGGGGGGGGAAGGAGTATTATCTTATATTGGAAACAATCGTGTCACCTTTGAACATATCACAAAGTTGTTGAGTCCACTTGCCATCATAATTTTGGGTTTAGCATGGCCTTAGGAAGTTGAGCTCGTTACAAAGATTTTACTCCCCCGACTGGTTATCTTCTAGCCCCTATGGAGAGTTTTGATTGATGCCCCCTACATCTCATGGTTTCATCATTGATTCTATGCTTCTAGAGTCTTCCATATGTCTCATGCTCTTGTTCAAAGGATGTCTATCAACGTGTGTCGACCATTCCTAAAAAATCTTGACTTTGCATGTCGATCATACCCTCAGTTTGTCTCAAAATCACATGAAGTTGTAGTCCTATTACACACGCTAGTCCTAATTTTGTCATTGGTAGGTAACCTTGAACCCAACAGTCGACATTTCATCATTGGTCGTTGTCTGGGTGGTTTCCCTTGTGTTCGACAACAAGACATCTATTCACACACTGGGATTTGTGCAGTGTATTGGATTCCATTAGCCTTATTGGTGGTTTCCTCGCCTTCGTCAACAATTTTCCTCATTACCTGTTATTCATAGGGTCTTTTTCATGTACTGCTTGCACTTGGCACACACGAAATACACACAGGTTCAATGGTTCGTGAACATGTTCTTCCTCTGATTTCCTCCAAATCATTAAGCTCCTACTTTGTACCTCATGCTGAATGATGAGAGATGCCTCAATGCTCTCCTTTCAGCGGGTATACTTCCATCGTCTTCAACTCATTTATTCTGGCAATGAGGCCTAGAATCCTATGAGTACCTAGAGGCTTGTAGTCATTAATGGCATGTTCTCTCGCCATCAATAGGTTGGAATACATCAATGCCCCCTGATTGATGGATTATCCAAGTGTTTGAACCAAACTCCTTTATTCACACTTGTAAGAATGTACTCGGTTGCTTGATACCTACTTTAATCATCGGTAGGCTATCTCATGTTTGTTAACAATATACCTCAATGACCAGTAATCAAACGAAGTCTGATTGTGTTCGACCTCAACTCCTTTATTCACATGATGTAGACTTGCACCTTTGGCAGATTGTGTAGTAGACCTGAAGACATCAATATGTAGCCGCAACTTTCCCGAGCTGTTGCTACCTTTTCATTAGACTAGTACCTGTGTGACTTTAGTAACCATGGGAGATCAGATTGTACTCCATTGTATACAAATATCTTCAGATTGATTTTGAGACTGATTTTACTAGGCCTTGTTTGTGACTATGACACCCTTTGTCATGTAATCACATTTGTATTTTCCTATTCATGGCCACATACAGTTGTTTGATATATTTTCACATGGATCTGCAATGTAATTCAAATTGGCAGCCATGTATGCAAGGTCAGTACAAATTGTAATGATAAACTAATTCTTCGAGTTGGTTCTCCATTACTCCACTTCTGGGTTTTTATAATGTATTTCGGCCATCACAGATACTCCTATGACATCACACATTAGGGGGCATCTATTAGAGCAATATTTTCCTCACCCCATGCAATCTTGCATAGAAGGCCTTTTTCCATTTCCCTATGCAGACTTGAAATCCCTTTTTTCAAATCCCAGAGATAAAAATATAAATTTTTCCACATATATGCACCTTTCCTACTATACAACATGCGTATATGTAGGTTGCACCACTAAAACCCATGTACATCAGGAAATGTGCCCAAAATTTAAAAATGGTGTCGGGTTTCTATGTCACGTCATGAGATCAATGATCCTTGGCCTTCCATATACTGGAAATGTTCTGACTCGGTCCTTCAGTTCCACTTGAAGGCTATAAATGGGCCAAATCCGAGCTATGGAAAAGAGGAGAAAGAATTCAAATTTGAGAGCAAAGTTACTCTGGAAAAATTATTCACTTCACATTCCTTTATCCTTTAAGTCTGAACACATTGTTCATCCCCCAAGCTCTTCCCTTACTGATTGAGAACTTCATTGTCTCTCTTATATGAGGTTTCCTCTAGTGGAGGATTGAAGTGGTGGACGCCCAACTGGAAGGAACTCGGTTTCTCGGTTCCGAACAGTGCCGACATGGAAGACTGTAACTTATTCACTTCTGTTGATTATATCTTAATAGAAATACTTTTTTCTCATCCAATTAATATCTTGCAAATATTTGAATTATTATTCCATGGGTGTATTTGTTATGAATGTTGATGGATTATGCTATTGACTGTGCTAACATTATATATTATCACCATATGCTTGTCATTCTTGGTTGTCGAGGACTGGTTGTAGGTGTATTTCTTTGGTTCATGTGCTCAACGGTGGACTTCATCAAATGTCCAGACTAGGTAGTCCTTTTATCTTGTCTTGCTAGCATATTTTTCTATATATCATACTTGAGAATATAGTTGATTTCTGTAGTCATTTCCATCTGTTGTGGTTTACCCCTAGCCATATAGAGATTTTCCTCGTAACAAGGATTCTGGATAGTGTTTATCTTTTCCAATTTCAAATGTCCATCTTTCAAGACAGATCATATGAAATGGTACCTGAGTTGTATATGATTAGTATTCGAATGGAAGGCTAAGTTCTTTACAAGATTAATTACACTTTCATTTTCAAAGTACATCTTGTTGTTCTCTTGCTTCTTTCCTAATTCCTCCATAAACCTTTGTAACCAAATCATCTCTTTACTAGCCTCTGTAGAAACAACATACTCTTCCTCTCTTGTTGAAAGTGAAACAACCTTTTATAGTTTTCAAATCCAACTTACTGTTATTTCACTTACAACAAAAACATACCCTATGGTTCTTCTCCCGCTATCTTTATCACTTGCCATATTTGAATCAACATATCCCTGTAGAACAATGTATGAACCTGCAAAACATAATGCATGAGTAGTAGTAACTTTCAAATACCCGAGAATTAACTTTACTTCCTCCCAATGTTATTTACCTAGATTGTTTATATACCTACTCACAACTCCCACTGCATGTGCAATATTTGGTCTTGTGCAAAGCATCACATATATCAATTTTCAACTGTTGATGAAAAAGGGACCTTGTACATGTATGCTATATCCTTCTGTGTTTCCTTTGTTAATTTGAACTGGTTGGCCAAAGGTGTACTAACTAGTTTTTCATTCTACATTCTAAACCTTTCCAACACCTTATCTATGTACTCACCCTGAGATAATGTCAATTTGTGATTTTTCCCGTCTCTTATTATTCTCATACCAAGGGTTTTCTTTGCAGCACCCAAATACTTCATCGCAAATGAATTAGATAATTTCTTCTTGAACACATTTATATCTTTCATATTAGAACCTGTAAAAAGCATGTCATATACATACAATAGCAAGATAATGCATCTTCCATTTTTCATCCTTTTAAAATAAACACAATGATCAAAATGACATCTACTATAACCTTGTTCTGTCATAAACCTGTCAAACTTCAAGTACCACTGCCTTGGAGGTTGCTTTAGGCCATACAAGCTCTTCTTCAACCTACATACCAAATTTCCCCTTCCCTTTGGCCTCATACCCATGTGGTTGTTGCATATAAATCTCTTCCTCCAAATATCGATGGAGAAAGGTTGTGTTTACATCTAACTATTCAAGATGTAAATATTCTACTGCCAAAAGACTTAAAATATTCCTAATTGAATTCATTTTAACAACATGAGAAAATATTTCATCAAAATCTATACCTTTCTTTTGTGCAAACCACTTTACAACAAGTCTAGCCTTGTATCACTTTTTTCCTCCATCTTCTTCCTTCAACTTGTCAACCCATTTATTTTCAATGCTCTTTTTCCTACATGAAACTAAACCAAATCCCAAGTCTGGTTATTTTCCAGGGAATCCATTTCCTCTTTCATGCCTTTCTCCCACTTCTTTTTAGTGTCTACCTGCATTACCTCTTCATAACATTTTGGTTCACCAGAATCAGTAAACAATAAATAATACAATGAAGGAGAGTATTGCTCAGGGGGTCTACTTAACTTGGTAGATATTATAACATCACTTGCAGGATTTTGAGGTACCTGTTTCTCATGTTGTTGTACATTTTGATTTTCTGGTACCTTTGGAATTTCTTTTTCAGTGATCTCATCAAGCATTGTGCATTCTAGTTTTTCTTTTTCCTATTTCTTTCCCTGCAAATGATCTTTGTACACGACCTTCTTATTGAATATGACATCTCTACTCCTAATGATTTTGTGTTTTTCATAATCCCATAATTGATAACAAAAATCATTAACACCATATCCAATAAAGGTACACTTCTTGGATCTTGCCTCAATCTTTGTTCTGTTTTCTTTATCGATATGGACAAATGCTTCAAAACCAAAAGTCTTCAAAAATGAATAGTTTACCTTTTTACATGTCCATGCCTCCTCTGGAATTCCACCATCTAAAGAGCTTGAAGGTCCTCTGTTTATTAAGTAAACAATAATATCTACAACATCTGCCTAAAACTGTAAGGGAAAACCAACATGCAATCTCATACTCCTTGCACACTCCATGATTGTCCCGTTCATCCTTTCTGACACACCATTTTATTGTGGTGTTCCTCAAACTAAATTCTCTCTACAAATCTCATGGTATGAACAATAATAATCAAAATCCTTGCTGCAATATTCACCTCAATTGTCTGATCTGATACACTTCAACCTTTTTCTTATCTCATTCTCAACCAAAGATTTCCATTTCTTAAAAGTATCAAAAACATCAGATTTTTGTTGAATGCAATAAACCCAAGTTTTTACAGTTGCATCATCAATAAAACTAAAATAATAACGAGATACACCAAGAGATGATACCTAAGATTCTCCCCATACATCTGTATGCACAAGCTATAACCTTTCACTCTTCTTTTCTTTTCTGACTCTGAGAAATTTGACTCTCTTCTGTTTTCCATAAACACAATGCTCATGGAAATCCAAATCAATTTGTTTAAGATCTGGAAACAAATTTATTTTGTGAAGTATCTGCATCCCCTTCTCACTCATGTGTCCAAGCCTATTATTCCACATTGTTGTGTCCACCCCTGCAGAATCTAAAGATATACAAGACTCAATATTACCAGTACATAAATATAATGTACCTACCTTCTCTCCTCTTGCTATCAACAATGATCCTTTGGTGACCTTCCACACCTTATATGTAAATATTTATATAAAAAATTCACTTTCCAACTACCCTGTTGAAATTATATTTTTCCTTAGATATGGAACATGTCTTATCTCTTTCAATAACCATTGGTTTCCATTCCTTTGCTTTATTTTTACCTTTCCCATTCTAAGAATTTTTCATGGTGCATCATCACCCAAATGAACCTGTCCAAAATCATCGTGAACATAATCTAGAAAATGTTTCCTATGGGGCGTGGCATGAAATTAAGCCCCTAAATCTACTATCCAATACTTAGAAACATGATCTACAAAAAGAATAAAATCATCTTGTAACACATCACCTATTACATTTGCTTCCTGATTTTTCTCCTGTTGTCCATCTCTTTGTTTCTTTGGAGGTCTGCATTCTTTCTTCATATTTCCTTTCTTCCAACAATTCCATCACTTTATCTTTCCAATTTTTGATTTGGATCTTCCCTTCCTAGAATTCACACGGTTCCCTAAGCCCTTTCCTCTATCATTTTTTCTTTCCCTATTCTCCATGTTTAATGCATTACCTGATGTCTCACCTGTGCTTTTCCATCACATTTCCTCGCTAAGGATAACACCAAAAACATCATCAAATTTTAAAGTGTTTGAACCAGAGACAGATTTACTTACAACCATGACTAAGCCATTCCAACTTTCTGGAAATGAGAGCAATATTAGAAGATCCCTTACCTCATCATCAAAGTCCACTTTTACAGAACTTAGTTGATTAGTAACTGTATTAAATTCATTTAAATGACTTGCAACAAACCCACCTTATGACATCTTCATATTAAATAATATCTTCATTAGAAATACCTTATTGGACACTAAGGGTTTTTCATACTATTTATCCAATGCATCCATCAAATCCTTCGTTGTCTTTTCTTTCGAAATATTGAAAGACACCGATGTTGCCAGGCTCAGTCGTATCGTTCCTAGTGCCTTTCTGTCAAGAACCTCCCATTCTTCATCCTTCATGGCCATCGAATTCTATGTTATTCCACCCAATAATAGGAATAGATCCTTTTGATATAAATAATCTTCCATCTGCATCTTCCATAATTGGTAGTTTTGGTTGTTAAATTTCTTGACCCTAAAATTTCCATCTTTCGCCATTACTCCCAATCGAACTAGGAACCCTCGTTTCTTGTAAGTTACCTTTCACTTTGATACCAATTGTTAGAAAAAAAGGATCGTAGAGAAATAAAATAAAAACAAATACATAACTAAAACATATAATATACACAATACAATAGAGACACAGATATACGTGGTTCACCCAGTGTAGGCTACATCCACCAGAGAAATTGTCAGGTCCTTCCTTTTTATTATCCAACAAAGGAAGGGATACAACGTACAATACACTTGCTACAACTTCATCTTCTTTCTCTCACAATCTCCTCTCTTAGAATACAATATTCACAATGATACATAGCCGCAAGACATTTCCCCCATAAAAGAGCATTTCCTTCTAGGGAAAAAAACCCTAACATAACTTCTATCGTCAGATCTATGACCTTATAATGAACGATCCAAATTTACGAAATTACAATATACGTTTACAAGATAATTTTTTCTATGGGGGATTCTCCCTCAAACACCCACTTGCCCCCGAACCCCACAAGGGGGTAAGCCGCTCCTGCAAGTCCCCTGCATTGAGTGGTGTACAGTCTTCTCGGGTGTGAAGTCTTCATGGGGTATAAACACGGATGAAAACAAAAACCTATGAATCAGGAAGATAATTAAGCTCCACAACCAACAAAGAGGATCCACAATATAATAAAAAATTATTAAAAGGTTAGTTGAAGGATAGGAGGTCTCATCACGAGAAGACATACCACGTCCATTAATATTTAGTGGTATGAAATTACCATCTTCTAGTCACCAAACCATGGTAATGGATCTCAGTTTCATAGATGAGAGAAAGGGGGTCTCATCATGAGCCAACCTTCTCATTTCCACTAGGTGTTTGTGGGTGACATTGCCATCATCTGGTCACCACACCAAGGCAATGAACTTCAATCTATCCTTATACTATTATTAAATAAAATACAAAGAAATAAATATAAAAGGAATTTTATGGGCTTGGAAAAAGTGCATTGCAGATGAAGGTACCACACACCCTCTACAAAGGCACCCATGAATGAGACACTATGTGCCTTGTATGTCATGAGCCCTATGCCCATTGAGTATTGAAACCAACCACGTCATCCACCTTACATGGATTAGAGAGGTATTTATTAGAAACTTTCCTTGACCTAGGGAAATATATGCCCAATAGGACACCAATTCAACCCTCCCATATTCAATCTTGACAAGTTGCATAGTGTATTTGAGAAGTTAATTATCTGATATAGTGATCATTGATGCACATGATTAGATGGATTAATTATTGATTTGATTCAGTTACAATGATGTTATTTCTTGATATTCTTGGATGGAGTACTCATTTTTCTTTGTAGGACCTAGCTGGTGGACATATTTGTGAGAACAAGCCTAGCTTGGGCTTCCAAGGGGCTACAAGCCCACAAGTTGGATGCCATGGGCCCTTATTTCAGATGAGAAATATCAGACTTGGAAGGCCTTAATGATGACTTGGACGACATAGCCTATCCCCCATATGCCAAACAATTTTCCTAGGAGAGGAAACATCTCACTTCTGGAGACATGACATCACCTAGGGGGGTTAGGGCTTGGTGGTGAGGTGCCACTCATTTACACTTGGAATTTTTGAGGAGAAGAGGTATTCACCATGATGGGATCATATATATTCTTGACATGCGGCCTTTGCGGGCCTACCTATGCTTCTCCAACACCAATGACTTCCTCAATGTGGAAAAACATCCCTTAAAGTGGTGACGTCATTCTAAAATTAGGGTTTTCTTATGTGCAAAAGATAATTTTAAATGAATTATTTTGTAAAGGGGGAAATATTAGGGATGTTGACCCCTAATATTGTGTTTTACCCCTTAATTTATGGATAAGTAACCTTGGTGACATTTGTATAAATAAGATATCATAAGATCTCATTTTAACCATAACTCTCCCTCATTATGAGAGGACTTGGTATAAAATTTTAGCTATACTTGGCTCTTTTATCTCTTATGCACTTTTTGATGGATATCTCTTGATTTTATGGTTGATGGGAGTGATGAGATAGACTTGGAAGGATTATCTCTTACTATTGTGGTGGATTATATTGGTATTTTCCCTTGAATTGGTATGGTTCTTACTCTCTTTCTATCATTTGTTTCAAGTTGATGCAACACGCCTACCTCAGAAGGGTCTGCGTGACCTCCCGTTCTTTGGAACTTCCTATTTCCTTGAGCCTAAGTGGCTCCTTAGTTCCCACTGAAACCTTCAATGCATATAATACCACAGGTCCTTCTAGAAGTTACACCTGCGCGAAAAAGCACTAACAGTGAACCTCTACTCTACATGACCACTGAATTAGCCCCAAATGGCTCTTCAAGTATGTGACTTTGTGTTTCATGATTTTGGGATTCTTGCTGCGATTTTTCCGACTCCTCTGATTCCCAAAACCCTGAAATGGGCTAGAAGTCCTTAGCTCCTCCCTTATGCTTTCACCATATGACCTCTAGAGAAAATACTGGGGCCTCACTTCTAAGCATGTCGAGATTTCGTGACTTATGAGTTCGCGATGCAACTCTTCTCCTTTTTCCTGAAGTTCGAACTCATGACTTCTTTGCTACGGATCAACGGTCGAAAACCTCATGAGAAACTCAACCATCAGTTCAAGTTCTCAAATATTTTTGGCCAAATAACTTTGAGTCCTTCCTCCTGAGCTTGGTTTTTGCGAGGTGACTTCAACCCTCATCCTTACTTTGTAGTTTCCAAGTCTCTATCCTTCCTGATCTTGAATATCGCTGCAAACTCAAAGATTCTAATGGATCCTTGCATGCACTCCTTGTGGTCTTCATGGTAATCCCTGATTATCTGAACTCTCCAATTCTGCGCACTCCTTGTGACAAAAATTCTTCAACCAATCACTTGGTTGGAAAAATTCTAAGATTTCAACTTGGCCTGCACACACCTTGCATGAATCTATGCTATACTTGCACTTCTGATGGTATGAGGAAAACTCTATCTCTCTTGAGATTTTCTAAGGTAAAACTGAGAATCTCGTCAACGCACTGCTTGCGGACCTTCACTGCACTCTTTGTAGGAATTCTCAGGAAGAGAAACAATTGAAACTCATACTCTCCCTCTCACAGACTTCATACATTCAACATGAAATCATACACATAAAGCATTGAAACAAATGCATAATAGAGAATATAATCAAATTGTAAACATACCATTCAATAGATGCAAACAATATCCATAACAAAACCATGAAATTGAGTCAAAGAATTCTTATATTAACTCAAGTGCTTATGTACATGGGTTCTATAGAAACAACTATCTGCTTATACAACTTCTACAGTCTTTGTTATTCTTTTCTCTCCTATTCTCTTTCTCGACATCTCTACTCTTACAATTGAGAATAATGATCCAATACAATACATACGAGGGATATTTCTCGAGTTTTCCCTCCTACAACTCTAAGCTATCTAATCAAATTAAAGCCTACAACTACTTTAGATTGATTACATTAATTGTCTACAATCGAAAGATGAGAGAAATGATCAAGATCTGCGTTACAATCCCCAAAACATTTAAGAGAGATTATGTCTCTCCAGATATTACATTAATGTGCCATCATTTTGAAATCCAAAATATCTTCAAAATGTATGCGGGTGCGTATCCTTCTATCCTCCACTTTTGCTTGCTTGTGATGCTCCTGTATCATACTCCTTTGGATGAAAAATTCATGGACTCTTGTTCATGAGCTCCTGCACTGGCTGTCCATGTTTCTGGATATCTTCTTCTCTTTCCCAACTGGCATCCTAAATCGGGTGTCCCTTCCACTTTACCAAATATTCAAAATATGTCTTTCTTCAGGTTTTCTTACCAACTCAGGAATTTTGCATATGTTTGACTCACTAAAATTCCTTTTGATTCTCTTCCCCATCTGCTTCATCTTCTCTATAAGGACCACCTGACACAACACCCCTACCTCAGCAGGGTCTGCATGACCTCCCAGTCTTTGGACCTTCCTATTTCCTTGAGCCGAAGCGACTCCTTAGTTCCCACTGGAACCTTCAATGTATATAATACCATAAGTCCTTGTAGAATTGACACCCATGCGAACAAGTACTAAGCACGAACCTCTACTCCGTGTGACCACTAGCATGACCACTGACTTAGCCCCAAATGGCTCTTCAAGTATGCGACTTCACGTTTCATGATTTTGTGATTCCTGCTGCGAGTCACCCGACTCCTCCGATTCTCGAAACCCCAAAATGGGCTAACAATCCTTAGCTCCTCCCTTATGATTTCACCATATGACCTCCAACCAAAATTCTGGGGCCTCACTTCCGAGCACATCGGGATTTTGCGACTTACGAGTTTGCGATGCAACTTTTCTCCTTTTTCCCGAAGTCTGAACTTGCGACTTCTTTGCTACAAATGAACGGTCTAGAACCTCTTGAAATATGATGGTCTAGATCACGTTAGGATTTCACATATCGAGGATTCCCTAAACAACTTGCTCCATGCTTCCGACTTCTAAAATTTTGATATCTCAGAGCACCCAATCAAAGGATATCGTTCCCCCAGATCTAATGACTTCTAATCCTCCTGAGATTGTGAGTGTTGAAAGATAATCATTCTTAACTTCCCTGGTGATCCACTGGATCCAACAGTCTGCAGATATCTATGCTTATCCCTCTGAGAAACTCAACCGTCTATTCAATTTCTCAAATATTTCTGGCCAAATAACTTGGCATCCTTCCTCCTGAGCTTGGTTTCTACGAGGTGAATTTGACCCTCAACCTTCCTTTGAACTTTCCAAGTCTCCATCCTTCCTGATATTGAATCTTGTTGTAAACTCAAATATTCTAAGGGATCCTTGCATGCACTCCTTGCGGTCTTCATGATAATCCCTAATTATCTGAACTCTCCAATTCTGCACACTCCTTGCGAAACAATTCTTCAACCACTCATCTGGTTGGAAAAACTCTAAGGCTTCAACCTGGCCTACGCACACCTTGCACAGATCTGTGCTATACTTTCACTTCTGATGGTATGAGGAAAACTCTATCTCTCCTGAGATTTTCTAAGGTAAAACTGAGAATCTTGTCAACGCACTCCTTGCGGACCTTCATTGCACTCTTTGCAGGAATTCTCAGGAAGAGAAACAACTGAATCTCATACTCTCCCTCTCACAGACTTCATACATTCAACATGATATCATACACATAAAGCATTGAAACAAATGCATAATAGAGCATATAAGAAAATTGTAAACATACCATTCAATAGATGCAAACTGTATCCATAACAACACCATGAAATTGAGTCAAAGCATTCTTATATTAACTCAAGTACTTATGTACATGGGTTCTATAGCAACAACTATCTACTTATACAACTTATATAGTCTATGTTCTTCTCTGCTCTCCTATTCTCTTTCTCTACAACTCTACTCTTACGATTGAGAATAATGATCCAATACAATACATACGAGGGAGATTTCTCGAGTTTTGCCTCCTACAACTCTAAGATATCTAATTGAATTAAAGCCTACAACTACTTTACATTGATTACATTAATTGTCTACAACCAAAAAATGAGAGAAATGCTCAAGATCTGCGTTACAATCCCCAAAACATTTAAGAGAACTTATGTCTCTCCAGATATTACATTAATGTGCCATCCTTTTGAAATTCCAAATATCTTCAAAATGTACGTTGGTGCATATCCAAATGTCCTCTTCTTTTTCTTGCTTGCGATTCTCCTGCATCACAAGTCGAGGTTATTGTGCTAGAAACTAGGTGGGAAGCATAAGTGAATACAGCCCCACCATAGTATTCATCACTTAATGCTTCATCTTATTTCTTTAACAAGGGTTTGCTAAGAGAAGTATAAGGGCATACACCCTCTTAGCTTAAACCCTAGCTATAGAAACATTCCTTGGGAAGTAAAAGGGATTACACCGCCAAGGAGGTATCTTATCTAGATATTTCTTTACATGACCCCATTAACCCAATAGTAAAGGAAATAGTCAATTATTATTGCATTGGAGAAATAAAATATTGCATTGGGAAACGTGATTTTCGGTCATTTTTACTTCTTGCAAAGTGGATTGTATTCCTTGTGCCTTGAGCACCTCATAGAAACCAGGGTGTCACCATAAAGGGGATACTTCTTGATGATGTTACAAAATTGCATCTTTAGCCACTAGGACTACAGAAACCCTAACTCATTTGCTTGAATAACTCTCTTATCAACCATTGGATTTTTCTCAAAGTTTGCACACTTACTCTC
>JZKD02S1669147.1:110441-129203 GCA_000966675.3 Picea glauca | reverse complement strand
CTCCGCCATAATGGGGACGTCCTGTAACGAATTGAAAGCACGTCGATTCGCCGAATGAATTGTCAGAAGGTTGATTGCGTCTGCCATAAGTTGCACGACCATTCAAAGATCGCAGTTTTGTGTTGTCAGAAGCCATGCAGACACAAAGACTTCAATGCATTTTCTTGGTTCCGTCGCTGTTGTTATTTTGAGTATATGTAGGCATTTTTGCCATTTCTGTATCTATCGATGGTAGAGCGAAGCTCCCAACTGTAAAGTTTCAGCAAGCACTCTGGTTTCTTGGTTATGCCTCTGTGTTTGAGATTTCTTGGTTTATAACAAACAGTTCTCCTTCTTTTCCATCTTTGTTCCGTCTTTTTCCCGAGGATTCACAGTAGTGCAACTTGTTGCAATAAAGGATTTGTTGTGGCGTTGTCGTGCCCTCTGGTTATCTATGTTTGAATGTAAAAGGATTTTGCGTTTGAGCTCTTTCTTCTTTAATCTGTAATAAACCTGATGTTTATTGTGGACCACTGCTCTTTATTGCATAAGTCTTCCATCTACTCACCCTTTTATTACAACTCACTGTTTGGAGTTTATCAAGACCTCACTCTGTCATGCATGCCTGGTCTGGTTTCTGAGCTGATGCGCTGCCGTTCGAATTCTTCCTCCATTTGATCACCCTTTAAAAAAAACTGTGACATTAAATCTGATGGGCTTCGGGCTCTGCTCCTGCTAGCAATCCAGGAGTGACTTTCGAAAGCTAACAAGTTCATAAATAGAAAGTCCCAAAGGCTAGATTCCTTACTAAGTTAGACATTCAGCTTTTTCTTTAAGTCTCCCCTTTTCTTTAAGTTTCCCTTTTTCCTTAAGTTTCCTTTTTCTTTTAAGTTTCTCTCATTTTTCCTATTTAACTAAAAATCAATTTAGCAAGTGTAGATAAAAACAACCATTTAGCCTTTTTTCTTTTTAACTAAAAATTAATTTAGCAAATGTAGATAAAAACAACCATTTACCCTTTTTTAAAATTTAATCCTCCATTATAATTTTGACTTTAATAAATAAGTTTGAATTTCTTACCCCCCCCTTTCTTGTTACATGTTTATTTTTATTTTTTTTACCACATGTTCTACTTAGACCTAGGTTTTAATTTTCACTAGGTTGGGCGACAATTTTTAAGGGAACTTTTAGTTATTAAATTTTTACTTATACCATCATATATTTTAAGGCCGACTGGGTCTTAAGGAGGCATAGTTTTCTAGGAACTAGGTTTATTAACTTATGATTGAAAATCGTGACGTGCCCTTCAAGACGCACTACGTGCTCCAAGGGTGCCACTCGCCTCTTTCCTTTTTCTTTGCACGACGTGCCCTTCAAAATGCACTATGTGCTCCAAGGGGGAAACTCACCTCTTTCAGTTTATTTGTGTGATGTGCCCTTCAAGATGCACTACATGCTCCAAAGGTGCCACTCGCCTCTTGAATGAATTTGGTAGACGTCAAACCCCTGGAGTCAATACTCCTCCAGGTGATCTTGTGTGAGACTAAGGGCCTCTAAGGAATAAGGCCCCTAACTTGTTGTGTGCCCCTTAGAATCATCGTGAGAGACTGTCACGACCTGCCCTCACAACATCATGGGTCTTCTCGAACTAGGTAATCGTTAACCTATAGTTCAAGCCTCGGCAAGAGTGCTAGTAGGATGTGGCATGTTTGCTGCCACACCTCTCCCTCAATGTCTCTGGTTTTCGTGCGTGACCCCTCTACTCCAAATGTGAGTCTAGTCAGCAAGTTATCGTCAGCATGCATTCATCAATGAATCATGTCAACAATAATAATCAATCATCGTAATATCTAATCATATGTACATATGTCACATAAACAACATTCAAACCCAACAATCCACTCTTTGACTCGATCTGGAGTCCAAGGGGTTTCATCTATGCCTATGTATCCTCGATGTCCAAAGTCCTGCACACTCAAGAGAACCCAGTCAATATCACATGTCTATGTAAATACAACAAAATAAAATATCATCAAATCCATAATATCTCATAATCATAATCAAAACGACCAATAGTATAATAACCCGGATCACTTGCAAGCAAGTGTCCTCAAAGAATATGTTCGCTCAGTGCGCGCAAGAGAATGATGTTACAACAAGTCCCTCCCTATTCTCATCCACCATATTTGAGGCTTGCCACTATTTCTTAACCCTTTTCCTATCAATCTTTGGATCTATAGGGTGTAGCTCTCCCTTGAATTTAGACTTCAATTTTAGCTAGGTAAGAATTTATTGTATTTGACCCACATAAATTCCCATACAAAACCCACTCTTATACCAATTTGATATGTAAATTGTCTTGTATAACCTAATGGTCACTCGTCAAAACATATCTAAAATTAGACCTACTACAGTGAGGCCATGCTTGAAAAATTGATATTCTTTATGTTTTTTTAGTGACTTAACATGGAAATAAACACACCACACCAATACTTTAACTAGGGAACTAAAGTGGTAAAATTACTTAATACAATACCATAAACACAATAGTACCCTAAGAATATTGTGGCCCCCATTGCAAATCTTGAGACACAAGGTTTGCGAGAATCCCCTACATAATGATTTTCTTCTCTTCTCTATTATTTGTCTATTCCTCTTGGTGTGTGCTTTATTATGGAACATCAAATTGCTACAATAAGAGTTGAACCCTTTCTCCTTTCAGCGATGGTTTTAACACCATTTATTGGATGTTAAAGTTTTGGTTTTTTATTCCTTAATTCTTCTAGAATTCTCTAGTGGATTGCCACACATTACTAACTCCACACAGGAAAATTGCCACTTGACCTTGCAAGCAATAATTGGATTGTAACCTTGTCAGGGGTATAATTTTGCATATGGACTCTGTTTGACACCTTGAGATCAAAGACCCCAAAATTTCACTTCTTTGACCCCAAACCAAAGGACTTTCAATTTTCTATAAGTGTGGTTTTTAGTATCTAACTAAAACCGACCCTTATATCTATATCCCAAATTATATCTTCCCCCGTTCCAAAGTATCAATAAAATCATAATAACTATGTAGATCCACCAGAGGTCCCTTCTTAGTTTTCTCGTTCACCAAAGTAAAGTGGATAATGAATCTAATACTTACTAGTTGATGCTTACATTGGGTCCAAAGGAGGGTTAGCTAGGTTGTATTTGTTCTCTTTTCAACTCTATAGTTTCCTTTCATAGTTTAATCACTACATATAAGAGACATTGAGGTGAATAAGCCAACATTGCCTCTTTTCATTTTATCTTTTTACTTTTTTAGTCTACCATTGTTATAAATTCACTTATTAAACTCACATACAAACCTTATCGACCAGTTTGGTAACTGAAAAAATGATTAAGCCCTTAATCACCTTAGTGGTCTACCTTTATCCTTCCTTCATTACCTTCTTTTTTTCCTAGTTTTCCCATTTTTTCTCAAAAGTTGAGTCGCAACTCTGAGTTCCTTCCACACACCTTAGATTGGGCCTTCCTCCTTGTGCGGGTGTGGTGCCTAGGATTTATCTCTCACACCATAGTTATATGCATGAGAGCTATATGATGCTTCTCATGGAAAACAATAGATGGTTTGCAATGCAGCTAAGGTCTAAGCTCCTCCCCCATGTGTGTGTTGTGGATAATCCTACATGGATAATAATTGTCAGATATAAGTGGTTTTAGGCATTAGCCACACTAAAATCTTTGCCAATATGGAAGCTAGATTAGGGTTGTAAGTCCCTTGGTCGATGTGATAGCATCTTCCCTCCCTCTAGTAGTAACATAGCCACCAATTTTGGTGTCATGCCTTGTTAGTCGTCTTAGCCCGTCATTGTTTTTTATGTGATGTTTGTAATTACATGTTATCGCTACATTGGCATATCCCTTCGACACGATTTTGTTTGATGTTAATAATTCATGCCCCTCTCCATGTAGAACCTTAGACAATCATTTTGTAATGTTTATTAGGTTCATTCACTATCCATTATTAGTATGGATTTCGTAGTTATGTAAAATCCCCTTACTGGTTTGTTGATATGGTTTAAGACTATTGTCAATCAGTTCACTGAAATCCTCTTATTGTTCTGTTGATATAGTTTAGGAATTTTGTCAAACAGTTCACTATTGATTTGTTTTATGTTCGTTGTTGGTGTGTTTTATTGATATTTGGTTTAGAACTTTTGTCAAACAGTTTCAACCTATGTATTGTTGATATAGTTTCCTTTTTATGATATTTTTGATCTATGACTTCAAGATACTTCTATCATGAATCCACACAAGTTTTTGTGATCCGGATCTTATGAGTAGAACGAAATGACTACAGACTATTAACAGGTTCTTAACACAAAATAATAGAGATACAGTAAAATTGGTTTTCTATTCAATAAGGAAATAAGATGAAACTGTAAAATGTTGCAGAAACAAGCTTGTTGGAATGGTGACGGCTTATCTCTGAGAAGAGATGTGACAGCAATGCTTATTCGCAAGAAGATGATTACAATGAGGTTCTAAAGACATTTTTATAATAAACAGGAATTCCAAAAACCCTAGACATCCAAAAACCTAACCCTAGGAGATGAAGCGCCAAAAGTCATGTGGACCCCGTCTCGGTAAGTTAGTACATCAACTTCCCGGGGACGTAACTTTTGCATTCGATCTTCGTTTTAGGCATATGATATCCCGTTGGAAAGGTATCATCGAGGAGATTCATTTTGGGGGGTCAATCATGCCTTTGACTATCATTGAGAAGCTCAATCCCAAAAAACCTTCATTTAGGCCCTCAAAATGGCCCCTGAAGTTATAACTGCTAAAAATAGTAAATTGCCAAGATTGTCATAAAATTGTTTTGAGCCAGTTATAAAAGGTGGGTGGCCATCGATATCCACTTGGATCATTTTGGCACCCAATGTTTTTATTGTATTAAATATAAAAAAAGGAAAATATTACACTTAATAGCAAATGATGATAACTCCATCCAAACTGTTATAACAACAAACAGACCCAACAAAAGACAACATTCTTATTCCAAATTGTACAACAATAGAAACTCAACAATAACCAACTGATTTATTCTTTTATCTCTGACCTGTGAGTGAAACTCTTGGGCAGCCAATAATGTGTTGTAGCGACACTCATCTAATTTGATATAACAACATAAATACTTCAACAATTGGAATATAATTTCTTCACCTCCTGATATGTAAGTCACAATGCTTGGACAACCATTTAATGCATAGATCGACCCCTTGAAATACCATGAATATCAATAGATGTTGCCACTATTTGATGGGAATATGGAAGAGAACATCAGTGTTGCAATATCCCCTTCAAAATCGTTGTTAATGACCATGTTGGAGCAACATTACTATGTTGGAATAATTCCCCTTTTTGGATGCCACGAAGATATGTAACTAACCGTGTTGGAACAACACCTTATAGGTTGGATTGAGCCTTTGTTTATGCACCAAAATCACCAAATGTGAACCTGAATCAACAAAGGAAGGCACGATTTGTGGAAGAAAATGGTTGTAACTACTGGCAGCAAGATCTATACTGAACAGACTCCACTTTTTCACCACACGATACGATAATAGAGGGTACGACCCTCACAAAAACCACAAGGTATGCTAATAATAAAATGGTACATTTCCTCTTAGGTTGAAACGAACTGGTGATGATGGTACAACCTTCCCAAACACACAAGAACTCATAAAATACCCCACAATCTAGCAAAATATGATGAATGTCATCCAGATTTTCCTTTAAGACCTCCACAAATTGTGAAACTACCCTAGATCTAACACAATGATGGATCTCCTTCTTCAACAGTGCATACCTATGAAAGATCTTCTTGATCTCTCCAAATGACCATCTATGGTGGATTCGTTTCACCACTTCTGCTCAAGGGTTTTTGGCCCCAAAGCCCCAAAAGCTACAAGAGCTCTCCAAAATCCAAATTTGATAAATGGTCATGCATAATGAGAGAATGAATTCCTAATTCTCCTTTATACCCTTTTTACCTTTTTTCCCTTCAATTAAATCATATAAAAGTGACTTTTTAATTTATCTTTAATACTTCCCCAAAGCCACTTTATAACACCCTTTTCATTCAAAAAAGTGATTATCTTATTTTAAAACATTTCCGTGCACTTGAAGTCACTTTTCATCCTTCCAAAATTTGAAGCTTTTCATCTCGGTTCCAAAAATTTATTACACTAAGGTTCCCCCCGTAAATAATTTAATTAAAACAACAACCTTAGTGAAATCAATTAAACATGCTCAATATTACTCTCAAATTATGGGAATGATCGAAATGCATCAGAATCGAAAATTGACTGTGTGGGAGTGATTTTGATGATGCAATATGATAAATGGACATGGTCAGGCATCATATAACTCCTCTAAACCCTATGATCTCACCGGTAACATCAAATTACCCCTCTAATCAATTTCACACAAACCTCGAAATTCATCTCCAATTGCAGAGCAAGAGAACTCGAAAATGGGGACATTATAGTCCTCCCTTCCCAAAGATTACTTGTCCTCAAGAAATGCCTTCACAACCTTACGATCAACAAGTTGAACCAAACTGAAACTAAGAATGATCCCAGGGTCCCAAACCAAAGTGGAAGACGTGAAGCACCCTCTTCTCAAAGAACTATCCTGCAAGGTACTAACACAAGAGGCCTCCTGAATACTACTGATAAGTAGAGAAATTGGATACTGCAAAAACTCAGTCAACCCCTTAGAGAATTTCTCTTCTAGGAAACCAATCCAATGCATGCACCAAAGGAGTAAACTCCTGAAAGTAAAAACTGGCTCTCCCATATTTATCAATAGCTAAACTGCCAAACCATGTAATCCCAAGGTCCCAAGCTAGTCTCTGAAAGGAACTGCCATGTTGAGGATGTTCCACTCTGATCATAATGGTCCGACCATTGTTCCCAGACTGTATTATCCTGTCTTGGAATCCCAATCTGAAATACATGTAAGGGCTAAACCCACTATCATGAATCATATCCTACAAAGGTATCTCAATGAATTCAAAGTCTGCAAATCCACCACCAAACTCAATCCTAGGTATCAGAAAAGAAAATGTGTTCTTCCATATAGAATAAGTCTCAACATCTCCTCTCATGATAGTCCAAAAATAAAACAGAGCAATCACTATTGAAACTCTACCAATCATTATCAAAATTTGAAGCAATCTACCAATCAGATGAGTTCCCGAATCCCACGTCCAATACCTATTGACTTCCATTGTGCCACACTGATAACCATGGGAATCCAAATAGGCCAAGTCTTTGATTCTTATTTTTTTATGCGATCATATGATGGAAACAAGGTAGGAGACCTGCAAAATTTGAAATCAACTTCTGAAGATGGAAGAACATCATACCAAAGTGATATGTGAGAATTTTTTATCTAACCCACCTTTATGTGCCATCAGAAACATAGTCAAATCATACATATGTGGCCTGAAAGAAAATTGATCAGCATAACTCACCATCCCGTCAGGGTGAAATTCACCCGCTTATGCCAATGTAATACCCAAATAGTCACTTGGATCCCATATTACACCACTTTATATCATTGTGTCATTCTTCTCCCTTTTTATCTTATCCTATGCATTCACTCCACTAGTGTCAATTGAACCTAGATCCCAGATTGATGTGTCCACATATGTAATATACCTATTCCCATAATCAGTGGATTCATACACTTCCATGTTGGTTGGTCCACAAGGTATATGTTCCACTATCTCATATGTAGTTATGATTTGAGCCTTCAATGGGCTCTCTAAAGGAGGTGGCTCATGATCCCCATGATGCAAACTATGTGTATAATCAGAAATTCCTAAGTCATACCTCTCTTCAAGTCCCTACAAATTTGAATACTTCTTGTGCTTGACCATCACAAGAGCTCCTTCCATCAAATCATGAGTACCACTACTAACATTCTCATTTGTTATGGCTGCCATAGATGACTGATTTTCTGCTATGGATGATGAAGAATGTGCCAAACCCAACTCCACACAAATATTAGCAACCTGAATTTTTTATTCTTGAAGGCCCATTTCAGTGCTCTTCAAAGAATCCTTGGTAACCTTAAACTCATGGGTAAGCTTATCAATTTCCTCTTATTTCCCTTTTAGTGCATCAAAATAAATATCATCAAGCATGAGAAGATGATCTCTATCTGAAAGTAGGTGTAGGTAATTATATTTCATTACCACCAATGCTTCCGAGTGCAAGAAAACCTGCAAGGGAAAGTTCTTCAAAATTATCATGTGTCCCTAGGGCCCTCCAACAACAATTTTCCATCAATTTATGAGTATCATCAAAATGTTTTATGGCTTCAAAAATCATGTCTTCACTTACCTTCAATTGCCCCGCCAAATGATGGGACTCATGGGGACTACCATCTTCATACAAGTTTTATGATTTGTGTTCACCATCATGCTTCCCAAAATCAACTTCCTCTTTGTCATCCTTCATGCATAACTCCCGAAAAAATTAGATCAACATTCAAAGGAAATTCATCCCACACCAATTCTTTAGCATGATTAGGTGCTAACACACCAAAATCATCATAATCATCATAACTAACTAATTGGAAAACTTCTACATATGTATTCTCAACATGTCCATAACATGCACTGGTGTTATCAATATCATAGGATAGCTCTAATGGTATATTAGAGGTTGTTGTTTTGTCCACCTCATTGCACATATCCTCAGCCTGAATAGATGCATGCACTTCCAAGAAGTCATCTTGGAGTTCTGTCAAAATTTCATCATGAGGTGAGGCATTCACATTACCAACCACTTCATATTTGAACCCCTCTTCCTTCTTCTCAACTAATAAGTGAAGCTTCAACAACTCATGATGCTCTACCAATTTTGATAGATTCTTTTGATATTCTTGTGTAACATCCCCAGCCACCCACAAGTTGGGGCATGCTACCTTCAAGCCCACCCTTGGACTTCTTTCTCTTACGATACATTTTTAAATTTTAAGGGTATATAAAATAAAAGACTTTAATGACATGCATAGTAGTAGTCAACAAGCATGCATAGTCTAAAGATTCAATTAAATGATAATTAAATATACAGCGGAAATACATTCATATACATATAAATGATACCATAAAAAAGACCACTTATCTTTATAAAAAGGAGACACCAATTGGCTACAGATCAAGGACGTTCAACCCAACCGTAGACACCACTGCTTCAAATCTCAATAGCAGTGTCACCCCCAAGCCAAGGCTATGAATCCACAAGGACAGTTCCAGAGTGTACTTAGGTTCCCAAACCAGTCATCTCTCAAACTCTCACAGGTTTCCCAACACCCACAACAATCCAAGTACCCATCTCTCTTCTACCCAGCATATACCACCCCAAGAGAACGGACCTCCACCCTTCTCTACCACGCAATCCCTCAGGTAGTCCTTCTCCTTATTTTCCAGGGTCTCCAGCACAAGTGGTCCAAAATCTCAATGTTGGAACTCTCGGGACTTGCAATTGTGAGAAAAACAGGGCACAGGCCAATGTATCTCAGACATGCAGGCCCCAGGTCATGGTTGGATTGCACCAACGACCATTACAACCAACTATCTTGTGGCTAACTCTCAGTAGTTCGGTTCCCTTTTTCCAAGCCAAGACGCGGGATGATGGATCAATGGATGGGTAAGTGAGTGCATGGAAGTGTGTGAGGGAAATGAATGGTATGAAAATTCAGGAGTGAAGGAGGGGACGAGCCAACGACCAACAACCAACCCCATAATCAAACCAGGGATGGGTTTAAGTATCTCTCGTGGGGAATCAAGAACCTCTTGGCCTTCCCCAAGAAGCTCACATAATCGATCCCCTTCCTTAGACAAAAAGGGTAATTAAAAATAGGAAATAGACATNTATTTTTATTTTTTTTACCACATGTTCTACTTAGACCTAGGTTTTAATTTTCACTAGGTTGGGCGACAATTTTTAAGGGAACTTTTAGTTATTAAATTTTTACTTATACCATCATATATTTTAAGGCCGACTGGGTCTTAAGGAGGCATAGTTTTCTAGGAACTAGGTTTATTAACTTATGATTGAAAATCGTGACGTGCCCTTCAAGACGCACTACGTGCTCCAAGGGTGCCACTCGCCTCTTTCCTTTTTCTTTGCACGACGTGCCCTTCAAAATGCACTATGTGCTCCAAGGGGGAAACTCACCTCTTTCAGTTTATTTGTGTGATGTGCCCTTCAAGATGCACTACATGCTCCAAAGGTGCCACTCGCCTCTTGAATGAATTTGGTAGACGTCAAACCCCTGGAGTCAATACTCCTCCAGGTGATCTTGTGTGAGACTAAGGGCCTCTAAGGAATAAGGCCCCTAACTTGTTGTGTGCCCCTTAGAATCATCGTGAGAGACTGTCACGACCTGCCCTCACAACATCATGGGTCTTCTCGAACTAGGTAATCGTTAACCTATAGTTCAAGCCTCGGCAAGAGTGCTAGTAGGATGTGGCATGTTTGCTGCCACACCTCTCCCTCAATGTCTCTGGTTTTCGTGCGTGACCCCTCTACTCCAAATGTGAGTCTAGTCAGCAAGTTATCGTCAGCATGCATTCATCAATGAATCATGTCAACAATAATAATCAATCATCGTAATATCTAATCATATGTACATATGTCACATAAACAACATTCAAACCCAACAATCCACTCTTTGACTCGATCTGGAGTCCAAGGGGTTTCATCTATGCCTATGTATCCTCGATGTCCAAAGTCCTGCACACTCAAGAGAACCCAGTCAATATCACATGTCTATGTAAATACAACAAAATAAAATATCATCAAATCCATAATATCTCATAATCATAATCAAAACGACCAATAGTATAATAACCCGGATCACTTGCAAGCAAGTGTCCTCAAAGAATATGTTCGCTCAGTGCGCGCAAGAGAATGATGTTACAACAAGTCCCTCCCTATTCTCATCCACCATATTTGAGGCTTGCCACTATTTCTTAACCCTTTTCCTATCAATCTTTGGATCTATAGGGTGTAGCTCTCCCTTGAATTTAGACTTCAATTTTAGCTAGGTAAGAATTTATTGTATTTGACCCACATAAATTCCCATACAAAACCCACTCTTATACCAATTTGATATGTAAATTGTCTTGTATAACCTAATGGTCACTCGTCAAAACATATCTAAAATTAGACCTACTACAGTGAGGCCATGCTTGAAAAATTGATATTCTTTATGTTTTTTTAGTGACTTAACATGGAAATAAACACACCACACCAATACTTTAACTAGGGAACTAAAGTGGTAAAATTACTTAATACAATACCATAAACACAATAGTACCCTAAGAATATTGTGGCCCCCATTGCAAATCTTGAGACACAAGGTTTGCGAGAATCCCCTACATAATGATTTTCTTCTCTTCTCTATTATTTGTCTATTCCTCTTGGTGTGTGCTTTATTATGGAACATCAAATTGCTACAATAAGAGTTGAACCCTTTCTCCTTTCAGCGATGGTTTTAACACCATTTATTGGATGTTAAAGTTTTGGTTTTTTATTCCTTAATTCTTCTAGAATTCTCTAGTGGATTGCCACACATTACTAACTCCACACAGGAAAATTGCCACTTGACCTTGCAAGCAATAATTGGATTGTAACCTTGTCAGGGGTATAATTTTGCATATGGACTCTGTTTGACACCTTGAGATCAAAGACCCCAAAATTTCACTTCTTTGACCCCAAACCAAAGGACTTTCAATTTTCTATAAGTGTGGTTTTTAGTATCTAACTAAAACCGACCCTTATATCTATATCCCAAATTATATCTTCCCCCGTTCCAAAGTATCAATAAAATCATAATAACTATGTAGATCCACCAGAGGTCCCTTCTTAGTTTTCTCGTTCACCAAAGTAAAGTGGATAATGAATCTAATACTTACTAGTTGATGCTTACATTGGGTCCAAAGGAGGGTTAGCTAGGTTGTATTTGTTCTCTTTTCAACTCTATAGTTTCCTTTCATAGTTTAATCACTACATATAAGAGACATTGAGGTGAATAAGCCAACATTGCCTCTTTTCATTTTATCTTTTTACTTTTTTAGTCTACCATTGTTATAAATTCACTTATTAAACTCACATACAAACCTTATCGACCAGTTTGGTAACTGAAAAAATGATTAAGCCCTTAATCACCTTAGTGGTCTACCTTTATCCTTCCTTCATTACCTTCTTTTTTTCCTAGTTTTCCCATTTTTTCTCAAAAGTTGAGTCGCAACTCTGAGTTCCTTCCACACACCTTAGATTGGGCCTTCCTCCTTGTGCGGGTGTGGTGCCTAGGATTTATCTCTCACACCATAGTTATATGCATGAGAGCTATATGATGCTTCTCATGGAAAACAATAGATGGTTTGCAATGCAGCTAAGGTCTAAGCTCCTCCCCCATGTGTGTGTTGTGGATAATCCTACATGGATAATAATTGTCAGATATAAGTGGTTTTAGGCATTAGCCACACTAAAATCTTTGCCAATATGGAAGCTAGATTAGGGTTGTAAGTCCCTTGGTCGATGTGATAGCATCTTCCCTCCCTCTAGTAGTAACATAGCCACCAATTTTGGTGTCATGCCTTGTTAGTCGTCTTAGCCCGTCATTGTTTTTTATGTGATGTTTGTAATTACATGTTATCGCTACATTGGCATATCCCTTCGACACGATTTTGTTTGATGTTAATAATTCATGCCCCTCTCCATGTAGAACCTTAGACAATCATTTTGTAATGTTTATTAGGTTCATTCACTATCCATTATTAGTATGGATTTCGTAGTTATGTAAAATCCCCTTACTGGTTTGTTGATATGGTTTAAGACTATTGTCAATCAGTTCACTGAAATCCTCTTATTGTTCTGTTGATATAGTTTAGGAATTTTGTCAAACAGTTCACTATTGATTTGTTTTATGTTCGTTGTTGGTGTGTTTTATTGATATTTGGTTTAGAACTTTTGTCAAACAGTTTCAACCTATGTATTGTTGATATAGTTTCCTTTTTATGATATTTTTGATCTATGACTTCAAGATACTTCTATCATGAATCCACACAAGTTTTTGTGATCCGGATCTTATGAGTAGAACGAAATGACTACAGACTATTAACAGGTTCTTAACACAAAATAACAGAGATACAGTAAAATTGGTTTTCTATTCAATAAGGAAATAAGATGAAACTGTAAAATGTTGCAGAAACAAGCTTGTTAGAATGGTGACGGCTTATCTCTGAGAAGAGATGTGACAGCAATGCTTATTCACAAGAAGATGATTACAATGAGGTTCTGAAGACATTTTTATAATAAACAGGAATTCCAAAAACCCTAGACATCCAAAAACCTAACCCTAGGAGATGAAGCGCCAAAAGTCATGTGGACCCCGTCTGGGTAAGTTAGTACATCAACTTCCCGGGGTCGTAACTTTTGCATACGATCTTCGTTTTAGGCATATGATAGCTTGTTGGAAAGGTATCATCGAGGAGATTCATTTTGGGGGGTCAATCGTGCCTTTGACTATCATTGAGAAGCTCAATCCCAAAAAACCTTCATTTAGGCCCTCAAAATGGCCCCTGAAGTTATAACTGCTAAAAATAGTAAATTGTCAAGATTGTCATAAAACTGTTTTGAGCCAGATATAAAAGGTGGGTGTCCATCGATATCCACTTGGATCATTTTGGCACCCAAGGTTTTTATTGTATTAAATATAAAAAAGGAAAATATTACACTTAATAGCAAATGATGATAACTCCATCCAAACTGTTATAACAACAAACAGACCCAACAAAAGACAACATTCTTATTCCAAATTGTACAACAAGAGAAACTCAACAATAACCAACTGATTTATTCTTTTATCTCTGACCTGTGAGTGAAACTCTTGGGCAGCCAATAATGTGTTGTAGCGACACTCATCTAATTTGATACAACAACATAAATACTTCAACAATTGGAATCTAATTTCTTCACCTCCTGATATGTAAGTCACAATGCTTAGACAACCATTTAATGCATAGATCGACCCCTTGAAATACCATGAACATCAATAGATGTTGCCACTATTTGATGGGAATATGGAAGAGAACATCAGTGTTGCAATATCCCCTTCAGAATCGTTGTTAATGACCATGTTGGAGCAACATTACTATGTTGCAATAATTCCCCTTTTTGGATGCCACGAAGATATGTAACTAACCGTGTTGGAACAACACCTAATAGGTTGGATTGAGCCTTTGTTTATGCACCAAAATCACCAAATGTGAACCTGAATCAACAAAGGAAGGCACGATTTGTGGAAGAAAATGGTTGTAACTACTGGCAGCAAGATCTATACTGAACAGACTCCACTTTTTCACCACACGATACGATAATAGAGGGTACGACCCTCACAAAAACCACAAGGTATGCTAATAATAAAATGGTACATTTCCTCTTAGGTTGAAACGAACTGGTGATGATGGTACAACCTTCCCAAACACACAAGAACTCATAAAATACCCCACAATCTAGCAAAATATGATGAATGTCATCCAGATTTTCCTTTAAGACCTCCACAAATTGTGAAACTACCCTAGATCTAACACAATGATGGATCTCCTTCTTCAACAGTGCATACCTATGAAAGATCTTCTTGATCTCTCCAAATGACCATCTATGGTGGATTCGTTTCACCACTTCTGCTCAAGGGTTTTTGGCCCCAAAGCCCCAAAAGCTACAAGAGCTCTCCAAAATCCAAATTTGATAAATGGTCATGCATAATGAGAGAATGAATTCCTAATTCTCCTTTATACCCTTTTTACCTTTTTTCCCTTCAATTAAATCATATAAAAGTGACTTTTTAATTTATCTTTAATACTTCCCCAAAGCCACTTTATAACACCCTTTTCATTCAAAAAAGTGATTATCTTATTTTAAAACATTTCCGTGCACTTGAAGTCACTTTTCATCCTTCCAAAATTTGAAGCTTTTCATCTCGGTTCCAAAAATTTATTACACTAAGGTTCCCCCCGTAAATAATTTAATTAAAACAACAACCTTAGTGAAATCAATTAAACATGCTCAATATTACTCTCAAATTATGGGAATGATCGAAATGCATCAGAATCGAAAATTGACTGTGTGGGAGTGATTTTGATGATGCAATATGATAAATGGACATGGTCAGGCATCATATAACTCCTCTAAACCCTATGATCTCACCGGTAACATCAAATTACCCCTCTAATCAATTTCACACAAACCTCGAAATTCATCTCCAATTGCAGAGCAAGAGAACTCGAAAATGGGGACATTATAGTCCTCCCTTCCCAAAGATTACTTGTCCTCAAGAAATGCCTTCACAACCTTACGATCAACAAGTTGAACCAAACTGAAACTAAGAATGATCCCAGGGTCCCAAACCAAAGTGGAAGACGTGAAGCACCCTCTTCTCAAAGAACTATCCTGCAAGGTACTAACACAAGAGGCCTCCTGAATACTACTGATAAGTAGAGAAATTGGATACTGCAAAAACTCAGTCAACCCCTTAGAGAATTTCTCTTCTAGGAAACCAATCCAATGCATGCACCAAAGGAGTAAACTCCTGAAAGTAAAAACTGGCTCTCCCATATTTATCAATAGCTAAACTGCCAAACCATGTAATCCCAAGGTCCCAAGCTAGTCTCTGAAAGGAACTGCCATGTTGAGGATGTTCCACTCTGATCATAATGGTCCGACCATTGTTCCCAGACTGTATTATCCTGTCTTGGAATCCCAATCTGAAATACATGTAAGGGCTAAACCCACTATCATGAATCATATCCTACAAAGGTATCTCAATGAATTCAAAGTCTGCAAATCCACCACCAAACTCAATCCTAGGTATCAGAAAAGAAAATGTGTTCTTCCATATAGAATAAGTCTCAACATCTCCTCTCATGATAGTCCAAAAATAAAACAGAGCAATCACTATTGAAACTCTACCAATCATTATCAAAATTTGAAGCAATCTACCAATCAGATGAGTTCCCGAATCCCACGTCCAATACCTATTGACTTCCATTGTGCCACACTGATAACCATGGGAATCCAAATAGGCCAAGTCTTTGATTCTTATTTTTTTATGCGATCATATGATGGAAACAAGGTAGGAGACCTGCAAAATTTGAAATCAACTTCTGAAGATGGAAGAACATCATACCAAAGTGATATGTGAGAATTTTTTATCTAACCCACCTTTATGTGCCATCAGAAACATAGTCAAATCATACATATGTGGCCTGAAAGAAAATTGATCAGCATAACTCACCATCCCGTCAGGGTGAAATTCACCCGCTTATGCCAATGTAATACCCAAATAGTCACTTGGATCCCATATTACACCACTTTATATCATTGTGTCATTCTTCTCCCTTTTTATCTTATCCTATGCATTCACTCCACTAGTGTCAATTGAACCTAGATCCCAGATTGATGTGTCCACATATGTAATATACCTATTCCCATAATCAGTGGATTCATACACTTCCATGTTGGTTGGTCCACAAGGTATATGTTCCACTATCTCATATGTAGTTATGATTTGAGCCTTCAATGGGCTCTCTAAAGGAGGTGGCTCATGATCCCCATGATGCAAACTATGTGTATAATCAGAAATTCCTAAGTCATACCTCTCTTCAAGTCCCTACAAATTTGAATACTTCTTGTGCTTGACCATCACAAGAGCTCCTTCCATCAAATCATGAGTACCACTACTAACATTCTCATTTGTTATGGCTGCCATAGATGACTGATTTTCTGCTATGGATGATGAAGAATGTGCCAAACCCAACTCCACACAAATATTAGCAACCTGAATTTTTTATTCTTGAAGGCCCATTTCAGTGCTCTTCAAAGAATCCTTGGTAACCTTAAACTCATGGGTAAGCTTATCAATTTCCTCTTATTTCCCTTTTAGTGCATCAAAATAAATATCATCAAGCATGAGAAGATGATCTCTATCTGAAAGTAGGTGTAGGTAATTATATTTCATTACCACCAATGCTTCCGAGTGCAAGAAAACCTGCAAGGGAAAGTTCTTCAAAATTATCATGTGTCCCTAGGGCCCTCCAACAACAATTTTCCATCAATTTATGAGTATCATCAAAATGTTTTATGGCTTCAAAAATCATGTCTTCACTTACCTTCAATTGCCCCGCCAAATGATGGGACTCATGGGGACTACCATCTTCATACAAGTTTTATGATTTGTGTTCACCATCATGCTTCCCAAAATCAACTTCCTCTTTGTCATCCTTCATGCATAACTCCCGAAAAAATTAGATCAACATTCAAAGGAAATTCATCCCACACCAATTCTTTAGCATGATTAGGTGCTAACACACCAAAATCATCATAATCATCATAACTAACTAATTGGAAAACTTCTACATATGTATTCTCAACATGTCCATAACATGCACTGGTGTTATCAATATCATAGGATAGCTCTAATGGTATATTAGAGGTTGTTGTTTTGTCCACCTCATTGCACATATCCTCAGCCTGAATAGATGCATGCACTTCCAAGAAGTCATCTTGGAGTTCTGTCAAAATTTCATCATGAGGTGAGGCATTCACATTACCAACCACTTCATATTTGAACCCCTCTTCCTTCTTCTCAACTAATAAGTGAAGCTTCAACAACTCATGATGCTCTACCAATTTTGATAGATTCTTTTGATATTCTTGTGTAACATCCCCAGCCACCCACAAGTTGGGGCATGCTACCTTCAAGCCCACCCTTGGACTTCTTTCTCTTACGATACATTTTTAAATTTTAAGGGTATATAAAATAAAAGACTTTAATGACATGCATAGTAGTAGTCAACAAGCATGCATAGTCTAAAGATTCAATTAAATGATAATTAAATATACAGCGGAAATACATTCATATACATATAAATGATACCATAAAAAAGACCACTTATCTTTATAAAAAGGAGACACCAATTGGCTACAGATCAAGGACGTTCAACCCAACCGTAGACACCACTGCTTCAAATCTCAATAGCAGTGTCACCCCCAAGCCAAGGCTATGAATCCACAAGGACAGTTCCAGAGTGTACTTAGGTTCCCAAACCAGTCATCTCTCAAACTCTCACAGGTTTCCCAACACCCACAACAATCCAAGTACCCATCTCTCTTCTACCCAGCATATACCACCCCAAGAGAACGGACCTCCACCCTTCTCTACCACGCAATCCCTCAGGTAGTCCTTCTCCTTATTTTCCAGGGTCTCCAGCACAAGTGGTCCAAAATCTCAATGTTGGAACTCTCGGGACTTGCAATTGTGAGAAAAACAGGGCACAGGCCAATGTATCTCAGACATGCAGGCCCCAGGTCATGGTTGGATTGCACCAACGACCATTACAACCAACTATCTTGTGGCTAACTCTCAGTAGTTCGGTTCCCTTTTTCCAAGCCAAGACGCGGGATGATGGATCAATGGATGGGTAAGTGAGTGCATGGAAGTGTGTGAGGGAAATGAATGGTATGAAAATTCAGGAGTGAAGGAGGGGACGAGCCAACGACCAACAACCAACCCCATAATCAAACCAGGGATGGGTTTAAGTATCTCTCGTGGGGAATCAAGAACCTCTTGGCCTTCCCCAAGAAGCTCACATAATCGATCCCCTTCCTTAGACAAAAAGGGTAATTAAAAATAGGAAATAGACAT
>JZKD02S1669147.1:62099-79856 GCA_000966675.3 Picea glauca | reverse complement strand
AAAAAAAAAAATCAGGTGCCTTTTTGCACAACCTCGACAAATCAACATGGCATGTCTTCTTATGTCTATCAATGTTTACATTCAAAAGAAATAGTGGAATGAGACATGCATTCAAGAAAATTTCAATATGTTACAACAACTACCTCTTGTCACATGTACTTTCACCTTCACCAAGTTAAATGTTGGCTGATAAATATTTCATAAAGTTTCAATTGATTCCAAAGATTGTCGTTATGCATCTAGCTTCATCAATGCCCACCTAAAAGACCCTTCTTTCCTAGATGATTTTTGTCTACTTAAGGTCACAAAGCACTAGTCCCACAACTAACCCAAGAAAAAAAAATGGAAAAAAAAGAGGCATGCCCTCTATAATCCATGTCCAGTCACGTTTCACTTCAATACCTGACAAAGATTTCCTCACCTTTGTCAGTGTTAGTTGGAGTGAAAATTTTCTATATAAACCATTTTGTTCCTTTGCTACAAATATAGGACTCATAAAAGAGTACATTGTTTTTAACTAGTAATGCATAGAGAATACATACACTCCATGTCATATTGATTGCGTACATGCTCACCCCATTGAACAAACAATAAATGCATAAGAGGATGATCAAATGAACATACCTCCCAACATGGACTTGAATGAATGGCAGGCACTGTCATCAATTCTTCCTCGTCAAAATATTCAAATTAATGAACTTGATATCCTTGGACTATGAGAGTTCAAAAGTATCAATCATGCATAGGACTAGTCTAGAATAATAGATGCCACTTTGAATACAACAACCTCTTTCATTGAGCTCAAACGATCCACTTCTAGAGTCATTTCAACAGTAACAACGCATGACCTATGTAAATGAGATTTGTTAGTAAATCAACAACTCGCACTAGACATATTGCTACAACATCAAACTTGGAGATTACAACAAAACCTTTGAGAATGATCATCCAAGGCTCAATAGGCATAGGTAAATCCTACCTTATAAGAATGATCAAAGAGGCAATGTCTACATAATCCCCTATTGATCATAGTCCAATACTACTCCTCGACCACACTGGTATTGTAGCTTTTAACATACATGGAAGTACTATGCATGCCTCCCTCAAAATCCCTATCAAAAACATGAGGCCTTTACATGGACAAGCATTGACAACCTTTCAAGAAGAAATGAAACACATTTGAAATATTCTCATTAACGAGATGAGTTTCATAGGTTCTAAACTCCTAGTTCAATTGAGAGACGATTACATGAGTGATTCAAATTGGAATGTGGAAAAAATATTTTGTAAACTTTGTAATAAGCATTTACTTTTTTTTTTGCAAAGTTGAAAAAATATCCAAAATTTAATTGGAAGTTGAAATGAACCATTGTGATGGTTGGCCTTCCAAGACAACCCATTAAAAATGAAGGTTGTGGTGAAGAAAGACATCAATGAGGGAGGGGATGCAAAGAGAACTAGGGAAACTTCAAGGGCAGTAGTAGAAAAGAGAGCTTGAAGATCGATGGGCGAACATGTCAAGAAGTTTGTCCACGATGAGAAAAGGTGTCTCTAAGTCATGGCCATTTGCAATTTTTTTGCTAATGAGTAACAATACATTAGATTTTTGTGCATGCATAGATCATCCTTTGTAAATAATTTCTTGAGCATAATAAAGCCCCAATGAATTTGGTTTTCCAGAATTGATTTATCATAGTGAAATCAATTTCTATTATGGATATATTCTAGTGTCTTGTTTCATTTATGCATGTACTCATGTTGTGGATTTCATTTGTACCTATGGTTGCTTAGCGTAGAGGCAACACACAATCTCTCAGTTAAATGAATGGTAAATATATAGCCCACAAACTCATTGTTTTGATTTTCATTCCCTGTTGGCTCCTCTTCCACAATGAATTAATTTTTACATTATGTTTTCTCAATTCATTTTTTTTTTGTGTGGTCAATACATAGTTGTATAGAGGTCTATGTTTTGACACGGGCTTGAGTTAATTGTCTATATAAGTATTTGAAGTTGGGTCCACATAGTATTTATGTTAGCTAGTTATGTTGCTTGAGGAGATATATACAACCATCGATTTTTTTTTATAAATATAGCATTTCTGTAACTTGGTGACCTTGGTTAAAAAAATATATACAACCATTGTTTTTGTCTTATACACAATTATTTGATGGAGGCTTGAGTAAATTATTGCCTATAGATTTTGTTGGGCAGATCCCCACACTTGGCATACATTACCTTTATTCATTTTTTCTTATATACAACGTTATGTTTATTAATGCTTTGGTAGGGGGGGATATACATACAATAGACTCTTATGATTGTTAGTTCCTTGTGCATCATTTGGAAATCTATTCACATTGTTTGGCAACCCATAATAAGCAAGGCATGCAAGCCATCTAAATTTAAACTCTAATATATTCACTAACAACATGCTACTAATATTTGCATTTTGATTTGAGAAATTTCATTGTGTTTACACAGGCTACTAATTGTACTTCAAAACACATTTGGGCCTGCATTCAAATTGATGTTTGTGGCTTGGAGCTTAACCCTTATATAGAAAGAATCCTTGTGTCTTTGCTACATTTAGATTTGAATCATTGGTGAATGGTTTCCAAATTGCACTATTGTAAGAATACATAGCCTCTATTTTGACTAAGGTATAATCTTCCTATAGAGTAGTGTTTTACAATCTAATAGTGAAAAGAGGAGAAAATGTACTTTTCTTATTCTACAATTGGTATTCGTGTTGAAAAAATGGACATGCCATAGGCCCACTGTTCATAGATCAAAAGGTATCAAAGAAGGCTCTGAAGACTTGGAGAAGACCTACATGGTAAACACCTACAGTATGTACCAAAACAACAGAGAAGCATTGTTGTTGGGACTATTGTGGAGTAGAAAATCTAGGATGGCCAAAATACCTCATGAAGAACATAACAGGGAGGATCCATAAGCCATGTTTTCTCGCTTATAACAAAACATTACTACATTGACATAATTGGTGATGCAGTTGTTGGTGAAGAAATATAGGGAAGAAAACTCAATAGAGATTGAGTGTGAAGAAGACGAGGCACATCGAGAAGAGCTCATGTGCAATGATTTTGGTAAAAAATAATTCTCCATCTTCCAATATTCCTGATCTAGGAGGATATTCACATTCAAGTGGTTTTCGTTTCTATAGAGACTGTATACACAGCGAAGAGATTGCATGCATATTTCTAATGTAATTTGAATGGGGTCAAATGGACTTCATATGCGAAAGGAAAAGCTCGTTGAAGTTTTGGGCAAAAAGGTGAAAAATATAAAATGAAATGATTAAATGTTGAGCTTAGGTTGTCATGTAATTTCATTTTTATTTTAGGAAACTAATACAAATGTGAGAACTATGTCGCATTGGTGCAAAAGCTACATCGCATTGAAGTTTCCTAGTCTCAAGGGAAAGATGAGTCTCACAGAAAGTTGAGATCTTCATGGGCATGGTTGAGATATTTCCTCAAACCAATCCCTTGAATTGTGCTCAAATCCTAATTTGTTGGATATTGAGAGTTATTATCTCCTTGATATGTTGAGGTGGTTCTCAACAATAAAGAATTATAAAATCACATATATGCATTTTTTTTTTTTTTTGGAGAGAAAATAGTACGTTTAAACTCTTGGAAGAAAAATAAGCAATTAGGCTTGTTTTCTTTGAATGTTTGTAAGCCCCTTAATTGGGAGAGTTGAGCCCCTTGATTCAGAGAGTTTGTAAGCCCCTTAATTGGGAGATTTTGTGAGGCCCTACTGGGAGAATATTCCATCCTATGTAAAGGAGATAACCAAGCCTTATTTGGGAAAAGAAATAACAAAATGGTTTGTTGCTTGAAGTGGACTTGGAGACGTAGCCCATGAGGGTGAACTCCATTAACAATCTAGTTTGCATATTATTTTTATGTGCTTGATTGGTTTAATTTTAGTTTTTAAATGTTGAACTATATTGCCAATTTTCATGTTAAGAGTGGAAAATTGAGAAATCTAATAAGTATCTGAAATGGAGAAAAAACAAATCATTTTTAAAATTGCATGTTTTCAGATCAAGTTGGTATCAGAGTAGGTTGTTAAAAGGGTGTTAACATTCTTCTTCTTTGTGTTAGAATCTTCCATTTGTTCCATTTTCAGTTTGGAAGTGTAGGTTTCTTGATTGCAAAAGGACAACCATGGGAAAATCTCTAAAGAGAGAAATGATTCAGTAGCTCGAAGACATAAACCAATAGATTCAAGAGGAAAACTCCAAATTGAGAAAAAGATAATATTTGTGCGAGGATGAGAAGCAAGAGTTGTAAGACATATTATTTCTCCATGGATAATTCATCATGGGAATTATCCAAGAGTTGCAATCCAAGTATGAGATGTTGACAAAGATCTAGATTGGTGAAGAAGTGGAGGAGAAAGAACAATCTATCATGCAAAGGAGACCATCCTTTACCACATATGCACAAACCATGACTAAGGTATGCATTGTAAGTAATTCATCATGTTCTTCTTCTTCCCATCAATATGTAGATGCTTCTTTTGCTGAATTTGAGAAGTATACTCGGGGTATTGGCTTTAAGTTACTAACCAAGATGGGATTTGATGGAAAGGGCCTTGGCAACAATGGCCAAGGAATGACTAATCCCATACAAGTTGAGGAAAGACCTTATTATGTAGGTTTGGGATTTGGAAAAGAAGAAGTTAGAGAATGTTCCAATATAGTTGGAGCAAGAGAAGTTTCAAGGGAAGAGCTCAAGCCATTGTAGAAACAACCCATGTAGGGAGATGGAACACCACTCCATGATGGTGGAAGTGAGAACAAGTTGGAATCAAGAAAGGAACAACCTTACAATCATGGGAAAAACATCAAGACAAAATGCAAAGCATCTCCAAGAGATATGAACATTGCAAAGAAGGAGGTAAAACATTTTCTCCTCATCATACTTGTACAAAGGAAAACCCTAAAATATATAACAAGCATGAGTACTCCAATGTTTTGTTCAATTATGAGAATAATGGCCATGTAGCGCAAAATTTGTGGTATGCATATCCATGTATGTTTTGTGGATTAAATAACCATTGTGTGGCTATGTGTTGGAAGAGAAATTCCTTGCAGAGGAATATCATGTCATCCAGGAAGGAAAGAAGATGCAAAGACCACTCTCCAAATCCAAATGTGGAGAATGACAAGAAGGGCTTGTTATCTAAGAGATTGGGAAAGAATTATTGAACTCATTGTAATATGAGTGGTCATTGGGTTAATAAATGTTGGAAGCTTCATTCACAACTTTTTCCAAAGAATTGCAAGAAAGTTGTGCAAGCACCCACAAAGGAAGAGGTAGCAGATGAAAGAGTTGATCAAGCACCAACAATCCAAGAGGTCGTGCATGAAGAAGCCCACCTATTCAAGGAAAATCTCATCAAGAGGAAGCAATCCTAAGATGAACATGCATTAGAATGGTTCGATGCCATGGATGAATGGAGTAATGCGGAAATGAAACATTTTGGAGTTTATGATGGCCAAAAGAATTGCATTTAATGCCTCTTATTCTTCTTTAGACATGCAGATGGTTATTGTTATTACTTCATGTATTTCTACCATGGTTCCTCACCCTATATTTCATCGAAATCATCATCTTTATCATTGCTTTGAGATGGAAATGGCTCCAAGGCCAAAGTAGGTGACAGATCCTTTGAATGAAATGGTGAGAGCCATAAGTTGTGCTAATAATTATCATGAGACTACCAACCATGACAATAATGGTAGTGAGCATGACCTTGATTTTGTCTGGTTTGGTAATATGTTTTATGGTTTCATGGAAGGAGAAGACAAAGAAAGAGGAATGAAAAATAATGAAGTTTGTAATTGCGGGAGGTCAAGGTGAAATTACTTGAATGGAAATAGAGAGTCATTCTTTGAAAATGTCGTGTCCCCATTTTTGGGTTTCCCCGTTTTGTAGTAGAAGGTACTTTTGTGGCTTGTCAAGGGAGAAAAAGGAATAAAAGGGGAGTCATCTAATGTCACTTATGTTTTTAAAGTGACATTATGGAAATAAAGTAACTTTATATTGATAAGTTACTTAACCATTATTAAAGTGACTTTTAATCTTAAAGTGAATTTGGAGGGAAAATAAGGATTATATTTGATTTAGTCAAAAAGGGGAAAATTCTAGAAGAATTGATTTAGTCCAAAAGGGGAAGTCGTAGAAGGCATGAAGGAAGGATCTAGAAGGGGTTGGTAAAGTATAAAAGAAGGGTAACCCTTCACTTCTCATTATTATGATTTGATATCTTATTGAGTGCTCTTGTAGCCAGCGTTTTCATTGGGGTGTTGGGAAAAACACTTCCACTGCAGGTTTAGTTTCGGTGGTGCAATATC
This sequence comes from Picea glauca, assembly GCA_000966675.3. NCBI lineage: Eukaryota > Viridiplantae > Streptophyta > Pinopsida > Pinales > Pinaceae > Picea > Picea glauca. Next base: position 73,461 of record JZKD02S1669147.1, on the reverse strand, counting down.
CACCCTAGCTAGACAAGGAGGAGGATCCATCCAGGATCTTCATTGGAGCTTCATCTTGGGTTTGTTTTCAGTTTTTGGTTGTAGTGATTTGTTTGGAGAGGTTGTGGCACTTGGAGGGTTTGATCTCATCTGTTGAGGATGTCATGGCATGATTCCAGGCTTTTGGCTTGTATTATGTGTTTTCCATTGATGTATTGCAACTTCCATAGAAGCCATTGGATTGTTGTATCCAGTTTCCATCCATAATAAAATATTTCATGATTCTCTTTTATTCCAAGTGTATCTAGGATGCTTGCAATATGTTTGACGAAATGTCTTTAGTAGAATGGATGCAAAAATATTTCTGGAAAAATAACATAATTGCATAGAAATTCATAAAATCCTTGCCTAGCTCAATTGGGGATATTACAAAAAATATTGCAATGGTAGAATCTATATACAATGATTCTAATTATGGGTGCGTTGAGGACAATTTCAATGAATTTCTTAGTGCATAGCTTAAGGAGATACAAGAAGGCATGTTTTTCACCTGCATTAACAACACAATTGAATTATTGTTGCACAAGGAAGTTGTTAGGGCTCTTGAAACAAATCAAAAGACTAGAATCTCTATTCAAAAGTGCATTGCTTTTGTTGTACCTAATCTTGCTCCGGTGAAAAGCTCTTTCCATTAATTTTGTTGGGAAGGTCATTAGGCTCATTTTTGGACATTCAAAGAGCAAATTTCATTGTTGCATTTTCTCAAAACAACATCTATTCAATTAAGATTATTGGTTGCACGACGAGAGGTTCCTCACTTACTCATGCATTGCCTAGAATTGTGGTGGATGAGTTGAACCTATGTGAGGACCCAACTTTTGTTCCTTTTATTCCAGAAATACTTAAAGTTATAGGCATTTGATAACCCATTACAATGCAGTACTCCACAAAAGGACCCAACTTTTGTTCCTTTTATTCCAGAAATACTTAAAGTTATAGGCATTTGATAACCCATTACAATGCAGTACTCCACAAAAGCATGCGGAACCCCAAACGACCCTGGTTGGTGAAGTCTTAAGTGTTTCCTTGACTACAAGATTGTATATGACGTGTCTATGCCAACGAACAACATTTCTAGAATGATGGATTTAATATTATCTCACGAAGGTTGGAACTCTCCATTTTTATTGGCAGTGGCTGCAATTAAATCATCAACAAGAGCACCATTTTGCACACTGTGTGATAGTGTAACATGGTCGAATAGATCCATCCAGTCTTAGCAACCATCTATTTGTGGTCGATTCAAAGTTATTTCTCTTCTGAGCTGAAGATGATTTGTTTTTGAAGAACCGCGACATGTCCCAGAACACGATCCCACTTGGATAGTCCAATGAGTTGCTATGAATTGTGGAGCCAATATAGAGATCGACCTGCCAAAAAACTCCCTTCTAGGTTTCTTCCAAATCGAGGACGCCTTCTCTTGCATCTCAAGATACATCCAAATGGTGGCCTCGGATCCGTGAATGCATGACTCCTTGGCATCATTTAAGTATTCAAATTTTGCACAATCAGTTATGTGTTCAACTCATCCCTCACATCACAGTGTTTGAACATCACGATCTCTCTCACAATCTGATCGTTGGCGTGATTAGAAACATTTATGTGCTCAATCCCCCATAAGGGAAAACCCTAGCCATGGTCTCTTTCGATGAGAAGTAATGGTTTATTGGTTGGCCGACACTATTTCGTTGCTGATGAATCCGAAGATTGTCATCTTTTAGATCAAATGGTTGATTGGGAGGAAATTATGCAATATTGAAGTTGTCACGGATGGAACATCATAATGAATATTGATAGCCATTGTTTCTACTTCAATTGCACTTTATGTTGCCATGGGAAAAATGTAATGGTGACACTTGTGACAATGAGGGTGATTGGAATAGTATATCTGGTAGATCAGGCCCTCAACACAACTAAAATGACAAGAAACTCAGATCTGGGTGTGACCATTTGAATATCAGAGATGGAACATGTCAGATGTTGCCTAGAATGTTGAGAAGCAAAGAGAGTATAGAAATTATCATGCAAGAGAGAGAGAAAATAGAGCCACCCTCTGGACTTTTCGTGGACCAAAAGTTTATTTTTATGGGGAGGTATGATCCAAGAGGATATTCACATTTAAGTGGTTTTCATTTCTATCGAAATTGTTTGCACATAGAAGAGCTCACACTTTTTGACTTCATTTAAATGGCATCAAATGGACTTTATACGCAAAAGAAAAGGCTCGTTGAAGTTTTGGGAAAAAAAGGTGAAAAATATAAAATGAAATGATTAAATGTTAAGTTTAGGTGTTCATGTATTTTCATTTTTATTTTAGGAAACTAATACAAAGGTGAGGACTATGTAGCATTGGTGCAAAAGCAAAGTAGCATTGAAGTTTCCTAGTCTCAAGGGAAAGATGAGAGTCTCATGGAAAGTTGATATCTTCATGAGCATGGTTGAGATATTTTCTCAAACCAATCTCTTGAATTGTGTCCAGATCCTAATTTGTTGGATCTTGAGAGTGATTCTCTCCTTGATATGTTGAGGTGGTTCTCAACAATAAAGAATCATAAAAGAACACATATGCCAAAAAAAAAATTGAGAAAAAAAAGTATTCTTAAACTCTTGGAAGATAAATAAGAAATCAGGCTTGTTTTCTTTGAAGGTTTGTAAGCCCCTTTATTGGGAGAGTTGAACCCCTTAATTGAGAGAGTTTGTAAGCCCCTTAATTGGGAGAATTTAGCCCCTTAATTGGGAGAGTTCGTGAGCCCCTACTGGGAGAATATTTGAGCATATGTAAAGGAGAGAACCAACCCTTGTTTGAGAGAATAAATAACAAAATGGTTCATTTCTTGAAGCAGACCCGACGATGTAGCCAATGAGGGTGAAATCTATTAAAAATATGGTTTTCATATTATTTTTATGTTCTTGATTGTTTTAATTTCAGTTTTTAAATGTTGAACTATATATTGCCAATTTTCATGTTAAGAATGGAAAATTGAGAAATCTAATAAGTATCTGAAATGGAGAAAAACAAAGTCATTTTTAAAATTTCTCATTTTTGGATCAATTCCTTTCAAAGTTGAAGCAAAACTAGAAATACCCATGTTTCATGGACAAGTAAATGTTGAAGTCTTGAATAGCTAGTTGAAATAAATGGAAGTTTATTTTTTCCTTTATCAAATCCAGGAAACACAATTTATTTTGTGCATTTGAAGATGACCGAACATGCTTTGTCATGGTGGGAGAGCTATGCAGATGCATTGTGGATAGGAAAGAAGCCCATGATTATGAAATGAGAGTAATTTGAGGTATTGATTAAGTCACAGTTTTGTCCCATAGGCTACAAAGAGGAGTAGCTCATGAAGTGGAAGTACTTTCAACAAGAATGGGGGCAAGGGGTGTAAGATTACACTTATGAATTCAGGAGGCAAGCCATTAGGTTGGGTATCTCTTTGGAAGAGCTAGGGGTGATGGTGAAGTACCTTGGAGAACTTTCAACCATAGAGAGTTGGGTCTCAAGCTAGTTTCTCTGGGGGACAAACTCTCTTTCCATCCCAAACGACCTCCCATGGTGGAAGAAAACAAAGATGATGGAGCAGGAGATCCTTTCAAGATGTTTCTCGAGGAATCCGCCATGCGATAGAGGAACGCTATGATGGAAAACTTCACTCAGATCCTTCGACGACTACCAATGACAGTCGAGGCATCTTCAACAAATAACCATTTCGAAAGTACAACACCCTTCAAGGTACAAGTCAATTTTGATATCCCCTTATTTGAAGGCTAGATAGATGGAGATGCTTTAGAAAAATGGTTGAATCTGCTAGAAGGTTATTATTCAGTCCAAAAAAAAATTGAGAGTGAAAAGATCACCATCCTGCTCCTTAATTCCCTTCCCCGTGTCAGAGCTTAGTGGGAAGGTTACCGAGAGAGGTACACGGTGGATGAATCTATGCCATATCAGAGAGAACCCACTTGGGAGGCCTTTGTAGATTCCCTCAAGGAGGAGTTCTACCCTTTCATAAACTATGATGACCAATACATGAGATGGACAACTCTACATTAGAAAAGAAACCAGACGGTGTTGGAATACACTGACATATTTCATACCTTGCGCTCAAAGTTGGGTATCAAATACTCTGAGTGACACCTAGTTTTGAAGTACCACAATGGTATGCATAGGTACATTCAAATAGAGATGGATTTATTGGGAATCTCCTTGTTGAGAGTTTCTTATCAATATGTAGTCAAAATTGAGAAGAAATTCAAGCAGCGGAGTAAGCAGGATTTCGAGTTTACAAATACACCACAACAAAAGCATGGAAAATGAAACCCTAACTCATAGAATGAGGGAAAAATCAAGGAGAGTCAATCTCAATAAAATCAGTCCAAGAAAATGAATAATAAGGGTACTAGAAAGTGGTGTGAGCTCCACAAAATCTGTTGGCACAACACTGATGAATGTCGCTTGAAACAGTCATTCGTGGCCGAGCTCAAAGAAAATAATTAGAACTTAAATTAGACACGTATTCAGAGAATAATAAAGGGAAACAAATAATCTATGAAAAACCCATTGTTAACATTGCGACCACAAAAATACAACCAGAAGAACCAGAGGAGCCTAAGTAGGGGGAGCACCTCTTCCACTCACAAATGTGGGTAAAAGGGACCCCAGTTCATTTCATTGTTGACAGAGGGAGCCATAAGAAGTTGATCTTAGTTGAGGTTGTCAAGAGATTGAAGTTTCCAACAATGCCACACCTCCAACCATACACCATCAGATGGTTGATCCGGGGACAAGACATCTGCATTAGCCAACAATGTCGTTAGTCCTATGACATCAAGCCCTTCAAGGATGAAGTACCATGTGACGTTTCCCCACTTGAAGCCTTTGATGTTCTTTTAGGACAACCATATATGTGGAAACAACATGGTATCTATGAGTCTCGGCCTTGCAATGTCATTGTCACTCTAGGAGGTCAACATTAAAGTGTATCATAGGTAGCTCCAACTACTGCCACTTCATTGATCTTGGAAAAATTGTGCCACAGAGCAATCTCTCAGAACACAAAGTTTTCCCTCTTCATGATCCAATCAGAAGGTGAACAAAAGGTCACTACGACCACTACAACCTCAGCCTAATACCTTTCTATCCAATAGAAGCAGATCGACAAGATTGTAGAGGAGCACAGAGATATTTCTTCTTCACCTACGTAGGTGCCTATGCACTACCACATCCTACTATACATTCAATTGAATTGGTGCCTGATGCTCCCTTACCCAATGGTCCAATCTATAACCACTCCCTTCTATAGAATGAGAGTCTTCCATATGTTCAACATAGCTCTATTGGCCATGGCCCTTTTTAGGTGTGCTTGGGATTCCAACCATTAGCCCCCATTGATATATCTCTTCCTATTGCATATTCACCGATAGAGTCCTCCCACACTTAGACCAATGCAGATCATTCATCCAAATTTGTTGAACATATCCAGAACCTCCAACAACGGGATTTAAAACAGGCTAATACCAAGTACAAGTAGGACAAATACTTCAACAATGCAAGCAACTTGCCAAGGTTCAGATTCAACAAAAGTTTCCACATCCCCCGAGGGAAATTGACGTAATAGGGACCATTGCTTCCTAAGGGGGGAGGAGTAATCTAGGTGGATCTTAGTGTTCATCCACCTTTTCTATTGAATCAAGATTTTCAAGCCTATGGTTTTGATAAACCATGAAATTCACCCTTTTGATGGGGAACGTATGTAATTCCATCTTCATTTGTTAATTACATACATCATGTAATGATTTCCTAGTGGTCTTATTTACATGACTACAACATATTGTTAATGCACTGGATCCCATTAGAAATCCACAGTTAAACGTGCTCGAGCTAGAGTAGTACTAGGATGGGTGACCACTCGAGAAGTCTTAGTGTTTTGCATGCCTACATAATTTTTTGAACTTAGACTAATTTATCCTAGATGCATCATGGGAATTATTCTCTTCTCACCCTCTCATATATAATTGAGGTGAAGGAGGTCCTTTAAGAATGTAATGGAGTGTGATGTAAAGCTTGTTGTGAATGAAGCATAGCCAACATCTCTTTCTCTTCAAAGATAAGCTACCACCATTCTAGTCAGTTTGTGTCTACATTATTTTGTTATTTTTTAATAGAAATTGGATTTCACTATATTTATGTGTTCTCTGTTATTGCTTTGTTTGTATCTCATTTTTTTCTAAACATAATCCAAAACACAATGTAGATCCAAAAGTGTTGAGAGAGGGTGTAACATCCCTGGCCATCAACCTACTTGTCGGGCAATGCTACTACGCGGAAACATTCTCATACTTATGTAGTATGCACTTAGATGACGTTAAATGGCTTAACAGAGTAATGTATAATTACTTCTAACATACAGAATTAATGGAATCAACATTAATATCATTTCAACGGAATACATGATAATATTGCAAGCATCACAGACATGCATTTTAATTGAATTTGAACACATGCATATACTTATCTTTAAAACTGTAGTAACTCCACAAACCATGTGTAGACCTTCCACGAACTTACCATCCTTAGACCACATTGCTCATCACGCTCAACAGTGGGTCACCCCCGAGCTGGGACTAAGCTCCACCCAAGGTAAGGGAATTCTAAACTAGTCTGAGGTTACAAGAAAACTACATAGAGCAACTGGAAGGATTCTCTAGGATCCTTCTTATGCCCACTACTCATAAACTCTCATTCCCCACATGGATGTTCCGCTTGGGAGTATACACCTTCACAAGCACAGTCCATGGGTGTTTCACCTCCCCTCTGGGCCTTGGCGATAGGCCGGATTAGGAATTCTCAGAGCTCCGTAGTTGGTGTTGGACTCTCTTTGGAATAAAACCACTTCCCCAACAAAGTCCCTCACCTAGAGAGAGTTTCTCACAGGTTTGAAAACCTGCCTCTTCTACCACGGGCCTGATAGCCCAGTTCTTCCACCAGTTTCCAAATCAATTCCCGCAAGTTCAGGATGACAACAACGACAACAACTTGTGTTAACTCACAGGTGATAACAGCAACAGGAAAACGGGGTGTGGAAACAAGAAACGACAATAGGTCACTAAGACACGACACGGTTCAGGTAACACCCATTTCAGGATGTGTGACAAGAAATTCACGCAAAGGTTGAACACAGACTCAACGGTTCAGGCAGAGGATGTATCGGCTTCTCAAGAAAACATCATAAGCTTCGGGTTTTAGAGTTGCGTGAGGCTTACAGAACTCAAATGTAGAGATCCCTCAGTTCAGACAGCGGACGACATAATGGAGGATGAACCCCCATCTCAACTCAATTCTTCGATCAAATTGCATGTGCCTGGGCTGACACATGTCGCCCATGAGGCTGCATGCGCTTCATCAATATGCGTTCCCTTTTGCACACATTCCCCCTTACAGGAACGTAGGATAAAAAAAAAGCATACATTTCACATAGCTTTTGGAATAATAATAAATTATTATTCCTAAGGACTTAAGCCCCTAAGCTTAGCCCCTAGGCTCAACACTTAGCCTCTCTTTCCAACCTTTTAGAACCTTTTCCCTTACCCACCTTGTGGAAGCTTAGTCCCCCATCATTCTTTCTTTATGGTCGGTCTGCACACAACGATGTTTAATCTTTATTAATGTTCTGCATATTACATATACAAGAACAGGCTCCTGGCCTTTAACACTTAGGCTCTCTGGCCTAATAAACACATAAGCCTACCAGCTTATCAATACTCGACTCACCAGCCTACAAAACATGATTTACAATTCATAAACATGATTACAACAGGGCTCGTCCTTGGGGATATTACAGAGGGAAGGGATCTAATGATGCTCCTTCTACATAAGAAAAAACCTCCATGGACAAAGGAGGGGATGTGTAATTGTCTTCTTAAATCTAACTTGTAGATCATGAGGCATGGTTGGTCGACTCAGGTGCATCCTTTCATATGACTCCCCACAGGGAGTGGTTATGTGAATATGAAGGTATGATGGAGGTGATGTTTTCCTAGGAGATGACTTGACAACCAAAATCATAGGATGAGGAAAATTCAAGTTGAAGCTCATGGATGGTAGAATTAGAGCACTCCTCGATGTTTTGTACATCCCAAGATTGGCCAAAAATTTGATGTTTGTAAGCAATATGGATGATGCAGGTGTAAAAACAATGTTTGAAAAAGAAACCTACAAGATGGTTCAAGGGGAAATGGTGTTGCTAAAAGGAGTTCGGATTGGAACTCTGTATAAGCTACTGGGAAGGAATATTAGTGATGGGTGCAACATTTCCATTGTTCCTGAGATTGGATATGAAGAAGAAAAAAATCCTACAATCTTTGGAGAAAAGGCTATGTTGTAGAATCAAGGACTGGGGCATATCGAATAGGAGGGACTTCGAGTACTATACGATAATGATATAGTTGAAGGTATGACCAATTTCTCTTTGGATTTTGATTTTTGTGAACATTACTTATATGGGAAGCATAATCATGTAAATTATCCTCTAGTGTTATGAGGGTAGAGGAAATTTCACAGTTGGTGCACAATGATGTGTTTGGACCTATGTCGGTTCCATCACTGGGTAAATGTGTGTACTATGTCTCATTTATAGATGAATTCTCTAGGAATACATGGATTTATTTTCTCGAAAAGAAATCCGAAGTCTTTGAAAAATTCAAAGAGTTTAGGGCTCTTGTGGAGAATCAAACATAGAAGATAATTAAGGTGTTGAGGATGGATAATGGTGGAGAATTTTGCGGAAACAAATTCGAAGAATTAAGTAAAAAGTGTGGTATAGAAAGGTAGAAGACTACTCCATACACACCTCAATAGAATGGAGTTACAAAAATGATGAATAGGACACTAATGGAAAAGGCAAGGAGCATGCTTAGTTGTGTTGGGATAGGATAATAATTCTAGGCAGAGGCAGTGGGTACTACATGTTACCTAGTCAATCGATCACCCTCATCAGTGTTGGATAAGACTCCACACGAGGTATGGACTGGTAAGAAACCCTCTCTTACACATATCATGGTATTTCGTTGTGATGCCTATGTTCATCTTCCAAAAGAAAACAAGAGTAAGCTAGACAAAAATGATAGAATGTGTATTTTTATTGGATATAAAGATGGTCTGAAAGGTTATAATCTTTGGAACCCAGAAACTAAGAAGATATTTTATAGTCGAGATGTGGCATTTAGAGAAATCAAATATGTTGTCAAACAAGAAGTCCTACCAAAGGAGGAAGAACCAAAGGAAATAGAGTTTTATTTGAAGGATAATAAATCATACTCTATAGAAGAATATGAATCAGAAGAAGAAGAGCCTCATATTCCAGTTTTGAGCAGATTGGTTAGAGAAAGAAGGAAATCAAAAAGGTATACTCCACCCTGTTTTTGTTCAATTTTTGTTTTGTTTATTATTGATGATGATCCTAGAATTTTTAGGGAGGCAGTGGATTCAAAGGATGACAAACTCTGGAAAAAGGCCATGGAAGAAGAAATAGATGTGTTGGACACGAATGAAGCTTGGGATCTAGTGGAGTTATCGACTGGAATAAATTCCATTGACAACAAATGGGTGTTTAATAAAAAGTTGAATGCAGAAGGGAAAGTGGAGAAATACAAAGCTCGGTTAGTAGAAAAAGGTTATTCCTAGGTAAAGGGAATTAACTTTGGTGAAATTTTTTCTCTTGTTTCCAAGTTAACTTCTATTATATTTATTTTATCTGTTGTTGCTACTTTTGATTTTGAAGTAGAATAGATGGATGTTAAGACAAAATTTCTACATGGGGATCTAGAAGAATAAATCCACATGAAGTAGTCAGAGGGCTTTGTTGTAAAGGGAAAGAAAGAGCTAGTATGCAGGCTGAAAAAGTCTTTGTATGGGTTAAAACAATAACCAAGGATGTGGTATAAAAAAAATTGATGCTTATATATTGGGACTTGGGAATTTGATGCTTACGGATCTGTACCTTCCCAGAAAACCAAATAAATGATTCACCTTACTGGCAACCCGCAGACATACGTTGTTTTCTCCATTGAAAATCGTGTATACCATATATGTGATTTGTCCTTCTGCAACCCACATATATATGCACTTTGTCCTCCTGCAAATCGTGTATGGTACAAAAAATTCGCTCACACGTACAACCTTCTTTGCTCCTCTCTCTTGGGCCAGATTTGCCACCTTGCTGACTTCCCTTTGTTGAGATCATCAATCCTCCTTAACACAAGTGCATACTTACTTATGTCAACTCCATTCTTCATGATGATGGTCTAATGTCACTATGACATCTCTCCTTTATATAGGAGTCCAATGAGTGAGTGTAGGAGCCCTTCCTAAACTCAACAATTAATTAGAATATTTTTCTCCTCTTTGTGAGTGTGGCACCCCCACACAAACTCACAAATCCCATCAACTTTCCCATGAGGCCCTAACCTCATTTCTAGGTCGATTTCATTGAAACAAAAGTCAAAACTAGTGCCAACGAGGATTCCCACATGCCCGACACCTTGGCCTCTAGTGGGAATACCTCTTGAAGCTACAAAAAATCGACACTCCCTCTTAGTGAGGGAGGTATCCCATCATCACACATCTGGATGCACTACTGTCGCACATAGTAGATATAGCTCTGGATATGCCACCTCATCTATATTCAAAAAATATTTCAAATTGGATACTCCCTTTGTCACTGTGGAAAATGGGTCTATGAACTCTGTCACAGTCAAAACTATTGTTTTCAATTATGTTTGACTGATTGCATCCACGGTCACTGGAGCACATCCTTCTTTCTAGTCTATCTGACTGGTCACATCCTCGGTCACTGAGGACAAATTTGTTTGACTGGTCTCATCCTCGGTCACTGAGGAAAAAAATCTTTGACTGGTCACATCCTCGGTCACTGAAGCAAGTCCTGGTGTGTAATTTGACTCACTGGTTGCTCCCTCTGTGACTGAAGAAAATCCTACTCCCTAGTCCTCCTGACTGGCTTCCTCCTCCGTCACTGTAGAAAAATATGCTAAAACACATGTATCCTCCATGGAGGTCTCACAGGCACTAGAAGCCTCTTGCCTATGAAGCTCCTGTCTAGTCTCCTCAACCCATGACACCTCTTTGTCAGTCCTGGAAGATGTCTCTCTCCCACCTAAACATGAGGGGGAGCTCCTTCTAAGCCAACTGAATCCCCCTAAGATCAGGCTCACTCTGAGACTGCATGCTCCTCTTGAAACTTGACTCCCTCTAAGTCTACACAACCCCCAGGGCCATCTGATCCATGTCCATTGTCCTTTGCATAGTCCT
>JZKD02S1669134.1:93609-119674 GCA_000966675.3 Picea glauca | reverse complement strand
AAGAACAAGAATCACAAGAAGAAGATCCTCATACTCCAGTATTGAGGATATCGGTTCAAGAAATAAGGCTACCGGAAAGGTATACTCCATCTGATTTCCATTCAAATTTTTCTTTGTTTATTACTGATGATGATCCTAGAACTATCATGGAGGCAGTGGATTTAGAGAATGGAAAGATCTAGAAAAAGACCATGTTTGAAGAAATGGAAACCTTAGACAAGAATGAGGCTTGGGATCTAGTGGAATTTTTGACTGGAAAAAATCCCATTGGCAACAATTGGGTATTTAAAAAGAAGTTGAATGTAGAAGGAAAAGTGGAGAAATACAAACCTTGGTTAGTAGAAAAGGGTTATTTCCAGGTTGAGGGAATTGATTTTGGTAAGATTTTTTCTCCTATTGCCAAGTTAACTTATATAAGATTTGTATTATCTGTTGATTTTGCATTTGATTTTTAAGTAGAAAATATGGATTTGAAGACAATATTCCTACATGGGGATCCGAAAGAAGAAATCTATATGAGGCAGCCATAAGGCTTTATTGTGAAGGGAAAGAAGGAGTTGGTATGCAAGCTAAAAAAGTCTTTGTATGGTTTAAAACAATTACCAAGGATGTGGTATAAAAAAAATGATACTTATATGCTGGGACTTGGATTCACAAGAAGCAAAGAGGATCACTCTGTGCATTTTAAATTAATTGCTAATAATTTGATTTATTTGGTCTTTTATGTGGATGGCATGTTGCTAATAGGAAACAAAAAGGATATTATCTAGGATGTGAAAACTCAATTTTCCTCTAAATTTGAGATGATGGATATCAGTGCTTCAAATTTCATTTTGGGCATGGAAATTAAAAGAGATCGAAAAAAAAGGAAACTCTAGTTAAATCATAGAAAATATGTCAAGACAATATTGCAGAGGTTTAATATGTAGGAATGTAAATCGGTCAAGGTCCCTATTCCTGTTGGTGTAAAGTTATTTGTGTATCAGTGTCCCAAGACACAAGAAGAGGAGGAGGAAATGTCTCAAGTTCCATATGTGATTGTAGTTGGTAGTTTCATGTATGCAATGGTCTATACCAGACCGGATATTGCACATGCAATGGGAGTTTTGAACAGGTATACGTCAAAACCAAGGAAGGAGCATTAGACAACAATAAAAAGCATTTTTAGGTATTTGCATGGCACTGCTAGCTATGGATTGTGCTACCAAGGAAGACCAGGTGCAGACTGGGATGGAGATTTGGATCGTAGGATATATACATAAGGGTATGAGTTTAACTTGTTTGTAGGAGAAATCAGTTGCATGAGAAAAAGATAGGCTGTAGTGGCACTTTCAACTACAGAAGTTGAATACATGGCAGCCAGTCATGCAAGTAAGGAAGTATTATGGTTACAAAGATTGTTTTCAGGTATTGGGTTTGTACAACAACCTGTAAGGATAGATTGTGATAGTCATAGTGAAATTTTTATGGCGAAGAACACGACTTATCATTAAAAGACAAAGCATATTGATATTCAATATAACTTTGTGAGAGACATGGTTGAAGAAAATAAAGTGTTGTTGATGAAGGTGGACACTTTGAAGAATGTTGCAGATTCATTAACAAAATATGTGAGCACTGACAATTTCTCTTGGTTTACAAGATCCATGGGCATTGCTTCCCTAGATTGTTGACTATGTAACCCTGTAACCCACTGTATCCAAAGAAAACAACAAGTGGGAGAATGTTAAGTATGTGTTATATTATTTTCACGACTAGATGTAGTTCCTACTACATTTCATTGGGTGTGCAGGGAGGTTTGAGTGGGGCCTGCTAGGCCCACCCTTCAGGGGTTTGGGGGTAACACCCATGAGAAATGTTTTTCCTTCGGAAACGTGTCACATTTTTTCCTCGTTTTTCATGTCCAAGCAGGGTCCAAAGGGGAATAATTTATGGGTATTGATTCAAACCCACATTTATGAATTTTATTATCATTGGGGGAAAATTTTTATTTTTTGGTTGAGTATATGAGAACCAAAACATTGAATCCCTATTATAGGGTGGGTGTGAGAGTCACATACCATTGTTATTGGAGAGAATGGGGATGAAGTACAATCAACATTGGTCAGAGTGAGTAGTTAACCATCTTGGGAAAAGAGAGGAAATTTGTATGGGTAGTAACATGCATTTTTACACATTTGTTTTGTATAGGAACAGTAAGAGAGAAGACGAGAGAAGAGCTTTGGATATAGAAAAACAAGGCTGGGAAAATTCTAGATCATGATGGATCATTTTTGGAGCATGTTGGAGATGTTTTAGAGCATTCTGGAGCTGTAAATTGAAGAGACAAGTTGTCAGGCTTGAAGAGTGATCTCTTAGGCGAGTTGCACTGTATCAACAAGTGTTTTCTATTGTTTTTGTTGGTGGTTTCCCTGGTAAGGAGTTCCCTTGAGTTCCCAGCTGAGAGATTCCTAGCTACCTGTGCCACAGAGACCCTGATAAACAAATGGGATGTCCGATGGAATAATAGCACTAAAAGGATACATTCCTTGGGTTGGGCAGGTCAAGAGGAAGAGAGCTGGAGGAATTTTGGGATAGTTGTAGGAGAACACCAGTGGGTTGAGTGATATTCAGTTGTGAGGGACTATAAGAGGCCCCCTTCTTTTTTGGATTCCTCACCCCAACTCGAGGGTGAATTTTTGTTGTGATTTAGAGAAAAAGGTCCATGGTGGGGTGGAACGTCCTTCCCAGGCAAGCCGGTTGCACAAACTCTCTTTTAAGGATAAGTGTTTATCTATTTTTCTGAGTTATTTATGAATTCATGGTTATGCATTTACTCTTTGAATGAGAATGGTTTTATATATTGTTATATATATATTTTTGAGTTGAATTCATGCTTGTTTATAGTTTTGTAGATGAATTTAATTATGGGTATTATAAATTAGTTGAATATGTGTTTAAATCATAGTTGATAATCTACAGGAATCTAAATGGTGGAAGAAAATTTCATTTTTTTTATGGGTATTTCCGTGTAGTAATGTTCCTAGGTTAAGTTGGGGGACATTACAAAAGATATCAATGATAAATGATCTCTCTCTCTCTCTTTGTTCGATCTAGGGTTCACCATTCTTATGGGTAATGAGAACTGATATACCACAACATTCCTAGAAAAGTGTGAGTTGATGTCAACAAGAAAGAAGACACAATTTTTTCTTTTTTTATAAGTAAGAGATTTTATATATATAGGGCCTTCAAAAAACTAGACCAGAGGTACAGAAACTTGAAAAAAACCGTGTTGTAGTTACTGAAATACCCCAATAGAGGGGAAACCAGTTCAGCCGGCTAGGTAAGTCTAGCAGTTTATAGTCTGACAGTCTTAAAAAAAAGAACTAAGTTGACTAGGCTACAGCTATGAAAAGAAACTAGTAAAGAGAACAAAAACCCTGTGGGGTCATACACTTGGCAAGTAACCTGGCCAGGTGGCTTGAGAGGCCGCGTACCAAGGTTCCTCCTCGATGGGTGTCCCTTTGCCTTCCAAATGCATGTCAACGTCCACATTTCTCTTGTCCAAGTTGGCAGCTGGCAAGGTGTCTCCAGGTGGATGGTGTGCATGAAGGCCTGTACCTGTCACAGCCTCCGTGTCCCCATGCATGACCTGCGCCACAACAACCCCTACTGAATGTTGCGTATGTTAATTCCTGTCATCACCCTCTGCATGGGGTACCTCTGTTGATGCCACGCCTTCTGGAGTAGAGGGGAAAGCATCCTGGAAGGTGGATAGGATCTGAAGGAGGGTCGAAGTCTTCCCATCCATAAGCTACAGTCAGAATTGGAGGTCCTCCATTCCCTACCGGAGCTCAAAGACTAGTCCATAGAGAATGGCTAGACTATCTTTCAGCTACGAATCAGGGATGAAGTCGATAGATGAGTATGCACTGTGTCGGGCACTTCGAAGAAAGGGTGGTGCCCCAAAGGGTGGCTGGGAGGAGAAAAATGTTGGTGCAAAAGAAGGTTCGTTGGTTCAAGAATTCAGTGGGATGGCAAGAAATCGCTAAAGAGAGCCCGATGAACTATCAGTGATTACTAGGCATTTGAACCGGGAGGTAGGTCAGGTGGAGGAGGCGAGAGGTTCTAGCTCGGGTTGAAAAGGCGGTGAGGAGAACATGGAGGGCGAACCAGGGGGAGAAGCAGAGGTATAGGGCCGAGGAGGATGCCATGGAGAACCTCTTCGGGGCCTTCCTCTTTAGCGCGACATAATGAGCTCAAGTTGAAGGTAGAATTGAGCCGAGTACCCCAGGAAAATGTGGAGAGCCTAGAGAGGGCCTAAGGCTGTGAACACCATGAAAGACCAGGATAAACTAGGCCTGGGCAGTGGAGGGATGAGAGGGTTGGGTCACGAGCGAGGATGAAAATCAATTGCAGATGGAGGAGCCATGGTAGAGTTGGTAATGAGAGTCGGGCACACCAGTGTTAGTGGTGCTGCAGCTATGTGAAATCTCATAAATGCAAGGTTGAGGTGGTGGGACTTGGTACGAGCCCAACACATGGCTCCCTGCCTTGCTGGCTTGACCTTTCCTCCACTTCTCGCCATATGTCTCACACTAACACCCCATCCGGGGGTTTTTCCACTTCCACAGCCTTGCAAATGTATTGCTAGAGAATAGGGTGGTCAGGGTTGAGGGACGTTTTGCAAAGGAGATCCAGTCTGTCCCAGTTAGTCCCCAAATTAGCCAGTTCATCCGCAACTTGATTCACCTTTCGCCTAATATGAACAAGTATACAGGCCCGATTCGGTTGCAGAAGATCCGCGATAGTCTTTAGCCCATGTGAGAGTCTCCAACTGGGTGATATTCTTACCAGTTCTGCTCCATTTAAAATCCTGCTGAAGATATTGATGATGATTTGAGAATCTCCTTCGACAATCAGCTTGGTGAAGCTATGCTCGATGGCTAATTCCAGTCCTTTGGTGAGCCCCCAAAGTTCCGCTGCATTGTTCATGGTGTGACCAAGGGAGCCTGCATTGATGAGAATGATGTGTCCATGGTGGTTACAGAATACCACTCCGTAACCCGCTGCTCTTGGGTTGCCTTTAGAGGCTCCATCAAAGTTGAGCTTGATGAAGTCACCTGGGGGGGTGGACCAAGAGGAGGGGCTGCAGGGAGGGGGAGGAGAAGAAGCGGGGGAAAGTGGGTGAAGAATTGGGGAGGGCTTCCAGTATTGAAGGATCAAAAGTTCTGTGGGGTTGTTGATCAGATCTTTTTCAGACCAATGCTGAAGGTTGAGAGTTTCCAGAATATTGAGGTGACGTTGGTTCCAGTAGTGGTGCCACGGGAGGGAATCATTCCTGAAAATCCTTCTATTTCTTTCCTTCCATACCTACCAAAGAATGAAGCCTGGAAGAAGTTTCCATGTACGATTTAGGAAGGAAGATTGAAACACTTTGTCCCTCCATTCCGTAATTGTATCAATGATGATGTCTCTTTTACGATCTGAGGTACGCATAATAAGCACACTTTGATCCCAGATTTGAGCAGTATAGGGGCAGGAGTTGAGGAGATGATTCATGGTTTCAGCTGCTTCTCCACAGAGCATGCAGATAGATGGCCCAAAAAATCCGCTTTTTGTGAGGTTATCCCAGGTGAGAATGCTCGAATGGGCGATGAGCCAGAGAAAGAGGGTGATTTTAGGCCAATGTTTAAGGTCCCATATTTTTCTCCACACCTTCCTTGTGGGTAGAGGGTCTGATTGAGTTTTGATGTGATAGGCCTCTCGTATGCTGAAGGTTCCCCATGGTGAATATCCCCATCGGAGGATATCCTCTCCTGTGAGTTTGGGGATTTTCCTTTTGGACATTTCATCCTGTCGGGGTCTCAGTTCCACGTCTGCCTCCAGGTTCAGGCATTCCCTGTTAAGTGCCAGCGTCACCAAGTTTCCTCTAGGGGGTTGTATTTCCAGTAATCAGCGACTTTTGTTAGGCCCGCATGTGTAGATTGGGTGTTTATATGCTCATCCCAATTCTCGTGGTCCAGAATTGGCCATTTCTACCAGGAATCTTTCCAGAAGAGGGTTGTTTTCCCATTTCGTATTTCCCAAAAAGCATGTTGGATTACCAGATGTCTATTCTGCTTAGTCATTGCCTAGATTAAGGATTTTGGGTTGTCCCCATTCCATCGTATTAAATTCCTTTCCACCACATCGGGTGCATATTTCCTTCTCCAGAGCCTTGCCCAGAGATTCTTGGGATTTTTTATCCAGCGCCACCAGATCTTGGCGCTAAGGACTTTATTCATGATGGAGGGGTCTCGTAGTCCAAGGCCTCCCTATGCTTTGGGTTGGCAGAGTTTGTCCTAGCTTATCAATGCTATTTTATTCCCTATGTTGAGGCCTTGCCAGAGGAAGTTCCTCTGTAATCTTTTTATGGTTGTGAGGACAAACTTTGGGGAAGCAAGCGCTGAAAAGGTGTAGATGGGAAGGGCTTGAAGAACTGCTTGAAGGAGAATAAGACGACTAGGAAGGTTTAGTACTCTGAAGGTCCAGGAAGATAGCCTTTTGGTAAAAGAGGAAAGGATTTGTTCCCAAGAGGAGATCCTGAGGGCATTATCAATCAGGGGGATGCCAAGGTATTTTCACGGAAGGGAGCTTTGGTTGAAACCCAAGATATCAGAGACATGGCATTGAATCAGAGGGGGTGTATTCAAGAAGAAGATTTGGGACTTGTCTTTATTACAATCCATTCTTGAGGTGTCAGAGAAGGTTTGGAGGATCAAGAGGAGGGAGTTGGCTTAGCAGGTTGTAGGGGTACCCATCATTAGAGTGTCGTCGACAAATTGGCTATGCGAGATAGGGGGGGAGATACCATGCAAAGGTAGACCTGTCAGCAAGTTACTTGCAATGACTACGTGAATGGAGCGGCTAAGACCCTCGGCCATAATGATGAAGAGGAAAGGAGAAAGAGGGTCTCCTTGTCTAATTCCTCTAGAAGGGGAGAAGGGGTGAGAAGGAACTCCATTGATAAGGATGGAAAAAAAAGCTGAGGAGGTTAGATTCAGAATACAATTCACCCAGAGCCTGTCGAAGCCAAAGGTAAGGAGCATTTCCCGCATATAGTCCCAGCTTAACTTATTGAAGGCTTTAGAAAGATCTAGTTTAAGGAGCATACCTGGCGTTCTGGTATTCTACAAAGAGTGGATCACTTCATGAGTGAGGATGACGTTGTCTAGGATTTGTCTACCTTCCACATAGCCCGATTGCTCTAGAGAGATAATCGTTGGTAGGATGGGCTTGAGTCTTCGTGCAATCACTTTCATTAGAAGTTTATAGATGATGTTGCAGAGGGATATGGGTCTGAACTTCTTAGGATGGTAAGCCTATCCCTGTTTGGGGATGAGGTTAAGGAAATTTGCATTGAGAGCCTGAAGGACTTGTCCTGTAGATCGGGAATCTTCAATGATTTCCCACACCTCTACCCTGATCATCGACCAACAATGGTGGAAAAAATCACTAGTGAATCCATCGAGGTCAAGAGCCTTTCATTTTGGGTGTTTTGAAGCGCTTGATCCACCTCCTCAATTGTGATGGGCTGGAGGAGAGCTGAGTTTTGCTCCAGAGTGACAAGGGAGGGCACATGCTGCGTGACCTTAGCTATGGCCTCAGATCTATCCGGGAGAGGTTCTGTGAGGAGATCTTTGTAATAATCCATCAGTGTCATCTCCAAGTCTTCATGGGAATGAATAGGCTCACCATTGGTGGAGGTTAATTGTGTAATTTTTAAAATTTGAAGGACATGGGGTGGGCTTTGATCCACTTATGTGTGCATGGGTCACAATACCATTTAATATGGTATCTCTGGGTGCAACCACACATTTGACCACTACCTCAAGGTGTCCCCATGGCTCCAGGTAAAGCCCTCATGAGAATTGAGCCTTTCCCAACAGTGAAAAACTCCTCCCCTTCCACCATTGGATCCAACCCCTTTGGGCAAAGAAGACACAAACTTTCATGGAGAACGTGTCCCTTAAAATAAATTTAAGACAGACTAGAGACCCAACTATAATGGTGGTAGATATTGATAATTATGGATGAGGATGAAAAGTGTTAATGAGGTTGGGATTCAATAATTCCCTTGGGTGGAGTATGATTGAAAAATTTTAGTGTCTATCGTTAAAACCAAGTGTACATGTAACGATTTGATGTTAGGGGAATAATTAGATAGTAATAGTAAGTGTTTGGAAAATTGGTATTTAGTGAATGTAAATGGGTATTTGAGGGTGGAAACTTTGAGGATCATAGTGAAGGGTAATGGTATACAAGACGCGCTTCAATCAAATAGGATTATATAAGCATGGGTGATTCACTGTGAATGATCCGACCAAGGGAGACTAGGACAACCGTTGGGTGTATAGGATTCCATTGGGTACAATGGAATAAGCATAATTTATTCTCATAAAAACTATGTATTGTGAAATTACAAATGAATGAAAACATTTAAAACCAATTGAGTTGAATGTAAAAAAATGGATATGGGTTCCCTAGTGGTATGCTCAAATGGCTAGGCTTGTGGAGGTACAAGTACTGAGAGTAAGTGGGGGGAGGCACCCTTGGTTTGGTATATATAAAGGTAGGTGAATGATGAGTCATAATGTATATGATATACTAATATTTGGGGAGATGAGAGGCCAATGAAAATGCATGAATTCATTAAGAACAAACAACCATATAAATGTAAATGATTGGGAGTCCAAGAGGATGGGTAAAAATGATGACGAGAAAGAAGTATGAAGTTCATTCTCTAAGATGTACACTAGTTGGAATCCAATCCTATGGGTTGTAACAACATGGGTGTCAATAATGCAAGGGGAGATAAAACCAAGGTAACCATTGGGGATGGAAATATACTGGCTACAAATAACGAAATGCATGGGGGCCTGGGTGAAATTATTGCATAATGGAGAAATAAATCTTAAAGGAATATCTGAATGAGAATAATACTAGGTAATGTGATGAGATCACATGGAGTACTTAAAATTCCATTTTGAAGAATTATAACCCTGAAAAGGGTAGGGCCAGGGAACCTACCATATGTTGGACACAATGGTATGATATTTTCACTGATGTCAACATAGTGCAGGTGATGAGATCAAAGATTAAGAGCAATAAGGTAGAAGGTTGCATAGAATCTCGAGCCTACACAGAAGAATCCCTTGTAAAAGATCGAGTTACAACAACTGTTAGATTAGTTCGAGATCTATCCTCATTGTCAGATAGAATCAACTGGAAGGAAAGGATAAGAAAACCCCATAAGACACAAAGTATTGAAACCTCTAAAATCATGAAGTAAACGTTGTTGGCATAGGGGCGGACCCAGGGTTCAGCTCCAAGAGCGCACCAACAAGCCCTAATCACTGGCCCTTTTGGCAACACCTGCAAAGCAGATGTAGTCTCACCCGAAGCAGCTATGGGGGGGTTGTAGGACATAGATCTCTAAAACCAAGGGGATATCAAGTGGATCCAATACAAACTCAACACATCATTCATATATCAATTACAAGTTCGTATATACTCTGTATAACTATCTATCAGATCTAACACATTAATGAAATAATGGTCTACCAAATGACAAAGAACGGGGCAACAATCACACACAACACAAAATATACGTGGTTCACCCTCTCTCTAGGGCTACGTCCACAAAACTGTGATTTATAATATATTAAGATGAAGCATACAATTATTGTTTGCGCTCTCATATAGCATATCTTCTCTCTTCTCCTCGCTATATTTCCCCTCCCTACACACCCAGTTCCAGGGTTGATCTTTGCACCCAACTAAAGATCTTACAATATAGAAGGATCTCATACTCAACACTTCTCTCTCACTCAATATTACTCACTCGATCACACAATGACAAAGATAACAACCAACAATCATAACACCAACCCATCCCAGGTCCTTTAGACCTCTATTTATACATTACAATAACTCACCAACATCCTTAGGTCGAAACCTAGGTGTCAAAAATCCTATATACCAAAACCCTAAGTGTCTAAAACCCTAGGTCAAATTGACCCACGTTTTCAAGGCTTCGCCAACCTGTCTTTCCTTCCTTCTCACGCAATGCTCCAAAGAATCCAACGGTGGATTTTTCCTCTTGATGAGATATCCACGATCCTTATTTCTTGTTGATCTATCATCCTCGATCTCCTCGTCCAACGACTTGCTTTCTCTTACTTCGCTCTGTCTTTTCTACTCTTTTGCTCACTTCGACCTAGTAACAGTCACTGTGTCTTCCGCACAGTTCACATTTTGCCTTTTCTTCCTTGATATTCTCTTTCTTTCATAGCCAAGGGACAATAGGCCCCCAACACTCACCTATGACTCATCCTGAGGCACTTCAGATATGACCTTTCTATTTTACTTCGACTTCAGACTTTGCAGTGCAACCTTTTCTTTCTTCTCTAAGCCTCCTCTCCTTCCTTGTGCAAATTGTCTTTTCTGTGTCTGGTACCCAATTTCAACTGCACCTGGTACCTAGACCCTTTTCCTCATGCTTTTACTGAGAGCTGCGAGGCATCTAGTTCTCATAATGCAACTTCAACCGTCTCCCATTCACTAAACCTTCCTTCCATTCTCCATTCAAAGTATCCAACTGCGCAGCTCCTCCTTCTGTAACATAGGTGACCTCATAAGGCTTGAGCCAATGCATTATGAACTTTCCTGGATTATTCATGAATTTAATTTCATATACCAATACCATATCACCTTGCTTAAATGCCTTCTTCTTAATTTGTTTGTCATGGTAGGCCTTCTCTCTTTCCTTTTGTACCTGCTAATGGAATCCTGCAATAAATATGTCTTCTTCTAGTTCGACCAACTATGCAAGCCTTTCTCAAACAACGCCAGTGTCATTCATATCTGTAAAGGAAAAAATTCTTAGGCTTGGTATCAAGTACTCCATGGGGACAACGGCTTTGAAACCATACACCAACTTAAAAGGGGTCTGCATTGTTAGCTTCTTACAAGTGGTTCTATAGGCCCACAGTACCGTTAGTACTCTTAAATCCCAGTCATCTCTATTAACATTGCAAATCTTCATCAACGTTGTCTCCAAGATCTTGTTGAATGCTTCCAATGTCCCATTTTCTTGTGGATGTTAAGGCGTGCTCTTCTTATGGTGGACTGCAAATTCCTCAGTCAGGTCTTCAACTATTTTATTTATGAAATGTGTGCCTTGATCACTCATAAGGATCTTTGGGCATCCAAACCTTTTTATGATGTCATCAAATGTGAAGCACGCAACTATAGTTTCACTACAATCCTTAACTTCTCTTGCCTCGGCCCATCTGGTCAAATATTTTGTCACAGTAATTATGTACCTTTCTCCTGTCCACTTGCTTAGTGGGTTTATGGGTCCCACAAAGTCAATGGACCATTTCTCAAATGCCTGTAGGGTCAGTTGTGGTGCTAAGGGAATTTCATCTCATTTGGACGGTTTCCCAACTCTTTGGCATACATCACAGGCTCTATAATAGTCTTTAGCATCTATGTGTAAGGTAGGCCACCAAAGTCCACCTCTAAGAACCTTTTGCACAGTTTCTTTCCCTGCGTAGTGTCCTCCAGCGATTCCTTCGTGAGCTTCAACAAGGATCAATGGTCTCTCTGCCTCCAAAACACACCTTCTCAATAGCTCACCAGGTCCCATTTTGTATAGTTGTCCAGCTATAAGTGAAAATTTAGCAGTGCACACTACTAGTTGTTTCTTCTGGGGAATTGTATACTCACTAGGTGCCATTCCTATTGACAGGAACTGGACTATATCTTTGAAGTGGTCATCAATCTTTCTAATGGCCAATAACTGTGCATCTGGTAGTGCATCCTCCAAACTGGTCGGCTCTTCGCCATGTTCCAACCTTGACAAGTGGTCAGGACCTTTGTTCATTCTTCCTGGTTTAACTACGATATCAAAGTCATATTCCTGAAATAGTAGAAGCCATCTACATATTCTCCCCCCCAACACTGTCTTGTTAACTGGGTATTTCAGCGCAGAGTGAGTATTAAATATTTTAAAGTGTCCCCCCAACAAGTAGTGGTGAAATTTCTACAACACATACACCATGGCTAACCCTTCTCTTTCAGTGGTGGTGTAATTAATCTCAGTTGTGGATAGTTTCCTACTTGCAAAATCTAATGGATGGTCAATATCTCCTTCCCTGGGTTGTGTTAACACTTCTCCTAAGGCAATAGAAGACACATCGACATGCACATGAAACTCCTTGCTCCAATCTTGGAAAACCAGAATAGGCGTAGTAACCAAATTCTTTTTCAGTGTGTTGAAGCTCTAATGGAACTCCCCTATCCAGTGAAATTGACAGTCTTTCTTCAAAATCTTCTCCATGGGTGTTTTAATCTGTGCATATACTTTAATGAAATTCTTTTAATATCCAGTATGTCCCAGTGCAATGTGAAACTATTTGATTGAAGTAGGAGGGGGTAGTTCAACTATAATGGCAATTTTAGATGGATCGGACATCAATCCATACTTGCATACAATATGACCTAATGGAACTCCAAATGGTGATAAGAAGATGCACTTCTTTAGATTCAAGGAAATTTGACACTGCTTGCATTTGTCCAACATTAGCCTTAGACATTCAATATGCTTCTACCACCACCCTGGGAAAGATGGTTGGGGCATTATTCAATCCAAATGGCATCACTGTATACTAGTAGGATCCCCATTCTATTGCAAATGTGGTCTTATGACGATCTTCCTTGGCAATCCGGATCTAATGGTATCCTGAAAATCCATCTGTAAAAGAATATACCTCCTAGCCTCCCACATTATCTAACACTTTGTTAGTGAATGGTGTAGGGAAGGGGTCATGCAAATAGGCATCATTCAACTTCCTAAGATCTACGTAGATCCTGATCTCTCATGTCTTCTTGTCTTACACCACCATAGGGCTAATCCATTCTGACTCTTCAACAATTTCTATATTTTCTGCTTCCATCATTCTGTTGAGCTCAATCTTCACTTTCTCCTTATATTTAGGGTTCAATCTGTATGGTCTTTGTTTGAATGGTCTTGCATCTGGTTTCAAAGGGATCCTCATTTCTCCCAGAGGCCCTTTAATGCCCTTCATATTAGTGAACTTGGTCGGAAACAAGTCCTGATATTCATGTAGTAACTTTGTTATCTTGCAATAGTAGCAACATCCCAGTAATCTCCAACATTTCCAAGCCTCGATGTCCTCTCTGTTCCAATATTGACTTTCTTGATCTTGATCGGTTGTCCAATGAATGGTAGCTCAACTCCTCATCCTTCTACATCTCTTTGGCCTTCTATTTTGGTGATGTTCACATTCCTAAGATCATCGTCTTCATCAGCATTGATGTTGTAACAAACTTGCAGTTTATGGAGAGGTGCAGTCCATTCATCCTCTTCTTTTTCTAAAGGGGGGATGGAGGCCTCCTCAAATAATTTTTTTCTTACAATCTGTAATGCTTGTTCTACTAAAGGATATTGACTTTCAAATAAGAAGGTGGTTACAAAATTCTAAGTCATACCTTCCTAATCTCCAGTGATGAGGCGCAACTCTGCTTGAAGGTACCAGTTGATAGGGGTTGTGTCTAGTGTGTTAATGAACTTGTGCACCCACTTCTCTTGAGGAATTATTCTCTAGGCTTCCTCATAACTTTGCACATGGTCCTTTGGGCAGATTCGACTTGTGTATCGAACTTCGAAGCCTCCCACTTGTGCTGAGAACCGCGCAGTCATCAGGGTACGACATTGTACCCATTCTGTAATGTTGTTTTTGTGTGTCCCCCACCATCTTGCTAGTGTTGCTTTCAAGGCCTCATCCATTGCCAAAAATATCTATTGTGTTGGTACACTTACGTCGAATTTTGACAAGAAGGTTTCTAAAGGATTCAGACCATCAAAAGTGGGTAAGTTACTTACTGTTGTGCCGATCCAGTGAACATCTCTAGTTAATCTAGCACATTTCCTTGTAGATACTTCATACATTTTGTTCTGATAGTTCTTGAGTTCTTCTTCTAAATATGATGAACATGTTCTTTCACTTTTCCAGCTTAGGTTTCCATCATCCATAGGATTAATGTAATCATGTTGTCTGGCTATTAATTTGTATATGTTTTCCAGTTCATATGTTCGGTCTTCTTATCTGATAGGTTCTATGTATCACTGAGCTTCATCTTGATATAAAGGTGAAATGACCCTAAGGCCATCTCTTTCAAATGTAATTTGTCTTTTCTTTAAATCAACCACAGTGGAATTATTGAAAGCCCAATCAATTCCTAACAGTTCAGGGTAAGGGCAGTTGTCATCAGCTATCTCAATTACCTCAAAATCTGCAAGCGTTCTTACTCCGTCGATGTCCATAGGGACATGTTCCAATATTATAAAGGGGTTTACAGCTTACTGATTAGCCATCCTAAGTCTCATAGGGGAATAGATCAAATTCGTTTTTCCTATCAGTGCCCAAGTTTGCTTCGTCATGACATTGACCTCTAAACCTAAGTCAAGGACCATATAGTCTATATCATATTCTCTTATCTGAGAATTCAAGTGTAGTTCCTTATTTGTCCTTCTCTTCTTAGATAGTTGATGTATTGCTTTACTCAGTAAAGGATCTATCCTTCCTATCCCATACTATATGATTAAATTTTTTAGCTCTTGTACAATACTCTCATCCTGAATCAACTTAATACAAGTATATAAAAATTCCATGAGCTTGCTTACCTCTTTTCCTTATTTTGGCGAAGCAGACTGATCGAATGTCAGAGACATTCCATATTATCTTACTTCTGGCCGTGTCTTTGATGAAGAACCTTGGTCTCCTTTGAATTGTTTTCTTGCCTCTTCAAATATTTTTATTTCTTTCTTTGCATCAAAAGTTTGGGTCTTCTCTATAGCTTTCCTGACTCTTGAGTCTTTTGTAGTTTTTCCTTAGGTCAGTGTGTCTTCTCATGTAACAACGCATCCTCTAGTGATAATAGTGACTCTAGGTTATTCTCCACGAGGTTCAACATATATCAGTTGCACTTGTGGGTTCAACTGAGGTCCCCATTTCTCTTGAAGTTTAGCCAGCAATGGTGGACATTCCTCAATGACATGCTCGAAAGAGTTGCAGTAGATGAAAGTGGTACAAGGGTTATGATAGTCCCTTGCCAAGTGTCTTGGTTGTGCACAGTTGTAACAGATGATCTATCCTTGGCCTCAACCCATGCCTCCTCCTTGTCCTCATCCTATGAATCCACCACGAGGATTGAAGTTTCCTCTCCCAGGGGAGTTATACTGCATAGTGTTTCCTTCTTGTTGTAATTCTCCTTGAATTTTGTATATGTCTCTTGACCTTTCGTGAATGAGGTCATAAGCCCTACAATCCCTATCATTGTTACCTAAGGACTTACAGAACGTGCAATACAAATTTGTGGGTGTTTGAACGTATTTTTTCATGTAATAGCACTCACCAGGGTGATGTCTATTTCTGCATACCTCGCACCAGGGAAGGGTGACTTGCTTCAAAGGGCTCAGAGCTCTAGAGGCCAAGTATTCATGAAATAGGGGACATTGTTCCTTGTCATGGCCTTATGATATGCATATGACACACCATATGTCTTCTCTTTTATATTTTCCCTTGTCTTTCATCATATCTTCGACCTGTAGAGACAAACTATTAGTTGACTCAAGATTTGACTCATACTTGAGCTAGATTCTCCCATAGGGGTTGATTCTAACTTCATGGCATTATCCAACGCCTCATCCTACGAAGAAATCTTCTGTTTCATCAGATGAAATCTGATGTGTGGTAAGAGGGAAACAATGAACCATTCTTTGTTCTGCTCATATGGGATTTGAAAAGTCAATCAGCATGTTAAGGTCTTGAATCTTTGATCGAATTCCCAAACAAGTTCGACTACCTTCTTCTTGATCTCTTTCAGCTTTGTAATACATTGTGACTCCAACTTGGGTTTCTTGAAATCTGTAATCAACACATTCTTGGTCTCATTCAGTGGCTTAGGCTATGCAAGTCCTTGGACAAGCTTCATGTATCAGATTAGTGTGTGATCCCTTAGGGTAGTACTAAACTGAGTTCTTTCAACAGCTTCTTCGGTGACATTATTAATATTCCATACGGATTCACATAGAAACCAGTGCTAATCAGGATCTTTAGATCCATATCCCCTAAAAATAGGGAGCCTCATCTCATCTACCATAGATCTTCCTAGGGTTACTGACTGAGTATGTGGTGGACTACTAGTGACAGTGCTCTGAACGCTCTGGCGGCTTGGATTACTCTAATTTCTTAATGCTACTGAATCAACAGGAGGGATAATAGTACTTACATCAGTAGTCTGCATAGATCCTGAAGTTTTTGTCTCTTCCCGGTGAGGTTCTTGAGCTTTCCCTTCCTCTGTCACAGCAGGTTCTGAATACCCTTCGCCCGTCATATCTACCTCTTCTCCACTATAGAAACCCTAGTCCCCGTAGTTCTTCTTAAACAGGTTCAAAATATGAACTTCTATGAATGCTCTACCACTGCGTGTATGTCCATCCTTTGTGTCATTGTCGCTATCTAAATTCTTGAACATTAGCTTTTCCAAATCTGACCAATCTACTGTATCTTCAAGATGTTCTTCTCATCCAATAGCATCTTGATCCTCAGCTTCCAAAAATGTAAAAATTTTCCTCTTGGTCCCTTGAAGAAATATCTCTCGGCTTGGCTATATGACTCTACTTTGTCAAGAACAGACTTGGTGATGTACCCTCCAATGGTGTTATCAAACCAATGATCTACTGCTCTTGACACAACATTATCAACTCTCTTGAACTTCTTGATTAACGGCGGTGTCTAGAGCATAGGTGGCCTTGATCTGATCTCAAACTGGGTATCTTCTAACCTGGGTAACCATTTGTATAGATCCTGATGGATTCCTCAAAAGAAAATCTCATGTATATCAGTAAATATATATCTCCCTAGCCAATCCTCTGTACTAAGATTAGGGTTCTTGTTATGGGCTTCAACGAAGTTCTTTTCTTGATCCTCTATCCACTTCTGAATCTCTGTCTTTGATGGAAACCACCTTGACATTCCCTCAAGAATATTCATGTCTCGACAACGAAACCATTTGTTGGCACAGAGGCAGATGCAGGGTTCATCTCCAAGAGTGCACCAACAAGCCCTAACTACTGGCCCTTTCGGCAACACCTGCGAAGAAGATGCAGTCTCACCTGAAGCAACTATGGGGGGGTTATAGGAAAAATATGTCTACAACCAAGGGGATATCAAGTGGATCTAATAAAACCTCAACATAACATTCATATATCAATTACCATTTCGGATATACTCCGCAGAACTATCTATCATATCTAACATATTAATGGAATAATGGTCTACCAAATGACAAAGAACAGGGTAGCAATCACACACAACAGAAAATATACATGGTTCACCCTCTCTCTAGGGTTACATCCACATAACTGTGCTTTATAATATCTTAAGATGAAGCATACAGTTCTTGTTTGCGCTCTCAACTGGCAGATCTTCTCTCTTCTCCTCGCTATCTCTCCCCTCCCTACGCACCGAGTTGCAGGGTTGATCTCTACACCCAACTGAAGATCTTACAATACATAAGGCTCTCATACTCAACACTTCTCTCTCACTCAATATTACTGACTCGATCACACAATGACAAAGACAATAACCAACAATCATAACACCAACCCATCACAGGCCCTTTAGACCTCTATTTATGCATTACAATAGCTCACTGACATCCTTAGTTCGAAACTTAGGTGTCAAAAACCTAGATACCAAAACCCTAGGTGACTAAAACCTTAGGTCAACTTGACCTGCATTTTCAAGGCTTCGTCAACCTATCTTTCCTTCCTTCTCATGCGGTGCTTCAAATAATCCAACAGTGGCTTTTTCCTCTTGCTGAGCTATCCAAGATCCTTCTTTCTTGTTGATCTATCATCCCCGATCTCATCGTCCAATGGCTTTCTTTCTCTTACTTTGCTCCATCTTTTATGCTCTTTTGGTCACTTCGACCTAGTAATAGTCACTGTGTCTTCCACACAGTTCACATTTTGCCTTTTCTTCATTGATCTTCTCTTTATTTCATAGACAAGGGCCAACAAATGTCGACTGTCAAATCTCGTGGAGAAAGTTTGGGTCAGTTCTCAGTCATTGGATCAAGCAGGAGATATAAAGCTTTGGTACATCAGAGCTTCACCACTTCAGCGATTACTGGAAACAAGTAAGAATCCATGAAATCCCAAAGTCATAAAATAATGTCAGTCGTCTGATCAAGATAAGGAAAGTTCTATAGTGATAGATCTATTCGGAACTTTGACAATGATTGAAGGATGGTATAAAAGTGTGAAAACTCTTGAGGCTACGAAGTAATGAAAAGTTAAAATCCTAGTCAGCAAGGACACGTGGCCCAATAAACTGATGAAAAGTGTCAAAGACATATGGTACATAAGGTCTATGAATGTCGTAAATCAAGGTGACACATGGCACACCCACTATGGTTCCATGTCATCATAGGTGACATCAACACGCCACATCAGTCTGGGACTATAGCCTCCGGGATAACCACCTTTTCCTACTAGAAAAACTACCTGAAGTGTCGAAGGATGAAGTCATGAATTGATGTTAGTTGTTGATCTAAGATCCACCGAAATAAATTTTGATCATTCGATCAAGTACAGTGGAAGGATATTGTAAGGTGTACTAATAACTGACAATAAGCATTCACCACAACTTTATGACTTATTCGGTAGGTAAACACTCCAGAGGGATTGAACTACCTCAGAGTTTGAGTAGCCTCGAGTCTCTAAGTCATGAATAGTCAAATACCAAGAGAATGGGAGCACCTTTGTACCTAAGTCTATGGTCGTAGTTCCTAGACATGTGAAGGTTATCAAACAAGGAGTGTTGATACACCATTCGATAGAATTTTCTCTAGAAGAGTTGGAAGACTGCAAAGGCGAGAGTCTCGAAATGCCAAAGTCTCGAAGTGAATGACAACTGTCCACTTGACTACATATTAAGTCTTGACCATTGATTTGTTTGAATCCTCTTGTTAAGCTACGATCCTCCATCCAATGAAAGATTAAATATTGATCATCCGATCTACTAGTGAATACAATATACGCACTTTAGTGAAATATACTCTAAGGGGATTGATTGACTGCAAAAGATGAAATTCCTGATGGACCAAGTACCAGAGAACCTTGTTCCAACACCGGTCATGTGATAAGGTAAATAATCTAAAGGGGATAGAAGTAAATAAGCCCTTGAACATTTGAATACAATCCCATGTAGAAGAATAGGGGGTAACAAAGAAAGCAATAACAACACAATGCTTGGAATGGATAAGCTCATGATTTCGAGCTTGTGTTCACACAAATTTTAATTTTAAGGGAGATCCTTTTTATTAAGACTCGAATTCACAACAATTCGAGATCTTTAGACTAATGAACTGATACATGGTCATGATTAAAGAAGAGTTAAAACATGAGCATTATGAATAAAGAATAAAAATGAAAAATGATATTATTTAAAGTTTAATATTATCATTTAAATGAAAGGTTACAGTGGTTCATTGTCAAAAGACGCAATGGTTCAAATTCACACAAGTTGGAAGACTATATAAACAAGAAAGAATGGTGAGACTAAAGTTTCTATGAAGTCTAGATCAAAATATCAAAAGCATACGAAGATTCCAAGAATAAAAACTAATGATACTTATGTAGTGAGGGTGGAAGGGAGGAGCAAGGAAGGATTCATATACTCTACTAAGTAAAGTGTAAAAACAAGTGAGTTGGTGCTTCCTAGGGTTGTTTCCCTAAAAAACAAGGGAGTTGGTGTTTCCTAGGGATGGTGCCCTAAAGACAAGGGAGTTGGTTCTTCCTAGGTTTGGTGCCCTAAAGAAAAGGGAGTTGGTACTTACTAGGTTTGGTTCCCTAAACACAAGTGATCCAGGTGGATATCGATGGCCACCCACCTTTTCCAACTGGATCAAAAAAGTTTTTTGGCAAATTTGGCAATTTACTATTTTTAGCAGTTTTTAACTTCCGGGGCCATTTTGGGGGCCAAAATGAAGGTTTTTCAAGATAGAGGTTCTAAATGATATCCAAATCATGATTTATCCCCCAAAATGAATCTCCTTGATGATACCTTTCCAACGAGCTATCATATGCCTAAAACGAAGATCGTATGCAAAAGTTACGACCCCGGGAAGTTGATATACTAACTTACCCAAATGGGGCCCACATGAATTTTGGCGCTTCATCTCCTAGGGTTAGGTTTTTGGATGTCTAGGACTTTTGGCATTCTTGTTTATTGTAAAAAGGCCTTCAGAGCCTCATTGTAACCATCTTCTTGCGAATGCGANACCAATCTACTGTATCTTCAAGATGTTCTTCTCATCCAATAGCATCTTGATCCTCAGCTTCCAAAAATGTAAAAATTTTCCTCTTGGTCCCTTGAAGAAATATCTCTCGGCTTGGCTATATGACTCTACTTTGTCAAGAACAGACTTGGTGATGTACCCTCCAATGGTGTTATCAAACCAATGATCTACTGCTCTTGACACAACATTATCAACTCTCTTGAACTTCTTGATTAACGGCGGTGTCTAGAGCATAGGTGGCCTTGATCTGATCTCAAACTGGGTATCTTCTAACCTGGGTAACCATTTGTATAGATCCTGATGGATTCCTCAAAAGAAAATCTCATGTATATCAGTAAATATATATCTCCCTAGCCAATCCTCTGTACTAAGATTAGGGTTCTTGTTATGGGCTTCAACGAAGTTCTTTTCTTGATCCTCTATCCACTTCTGAATCTCTGTCTTTGATGGAAACCACCTTGACATTCCCTCAAGAATATTCATGTCTCGACAACGAAACCATTTGTTGGCACAGAGGCAGATGCAGGGTTCATCTCCAAGAGTGCACCAACAAGCCCTAACTACTGGCCCTTTCGGCAACACCTGCGAAGAAGATGCAGTCTCACCTGAAGCAACTATGGGGGGGTTATAGGAAAAATATGTCTACAACCAAGGGGATATCAAGTGGATCTAATAAAACCTCAACATAACATTCATATATCAATTACCATTTCGGATATACTCCGCAGAACTATCTATCATATCTAACATATTAATGGAATAATGGTCTACCAAATGACAAAGAACAGGGTAGCAATCACACACAACAGAAAATATACATGGTTCACCCTCTCTCTAGGGTTACATCCACATAACTGTGCTTTATAATATCTTAAGATGAAGCATACAGTTCTTGTTTGCGCTCTCAACTGGCAGATCTTCTCTCTTCTCCTCGCTATCTCTCCCCTCCCTACGCACCGAGTTGCAGGGTTGATCTCTACACCCAACTGAAGATCTTACAATACATAAGGCTCTCATACTCAACACTTCTCTCTCACTCAATATTACTGACTCGATCACACAATGACAAAGACAATAACCAACAATCATAACACCAACCCATCACAGGCCCTTTAGACCTCTATTTATGCATTACAATAGCTCACTGACATCCTTAGTTCGAAACTTAGGTGTCAAAAACCTAGATACCAAAACCCTAGGTGACTAAAACCTTAGGTCAACTTGACCTGCATTTTCAAGGCTTCGTCAACCTATCTTTCCTTCCTTCTCATGCGGTGCTTCAAATAATCCAACAGTGGCTTTTTCCTCTTGCTGAGCTATCCAAGATCCTTCTTTCTTGTTGATCTATCATCCCCGATCTCATCGTCCAATGGCTTTCTTTCTCTTACTTTGCTCCATCTTTTATGCTCTTTTGGTCACTTCGACCTAGTAATAGTCACTGTGTCTTCCACACAGTTCACATTTTGCCTTTTCTTCATTGATCTTCTCTTTATTTCATAGACAAGGGCCAACAAATGTCGACTGTCAAATCTCGTGGAGAAAGTTTGGGTCAGTTCTCAGTCATTGGATCAAGCAGGAGATATAAAGCTTTGGTACATCAGAGCTTCACCACTTCAGCGATTACTGGAAACAAGTAAGAATCCATGAAATCCCAAAGTCATAAAATAATGTCAGTCGTCTGATCAAGATAAGGAAAGTTCTATAGTGATAGATCTATTCGGAACTTTGACAATGATTGAAGGATGGTATAAAAGTGTGAAAACTCTTGAGGCTACGAAGTAATGAAAAGTTAAAATCCTAGTCAGCAAGGACACGTGGCCCAATAAACTGATGAAAAGTGTCAAAGACATATGGTACATAAGGTCTATGAATGTCGTAAATCAAGGTGACACATGGCACACCCACTATGGTTCCATGTCATCATAGGTGACATCAACACGCCACATCAGTCTGGGACTATAGCCTCCGGGATAACCACCTTTTCCTACTAGAAAAACTACCTGAAGTGTCGAAGGATGAAGTCATGAATTGATGTTAGTTGTTGATCTAAGATCCACCGAAATAAATTTTGATCATTCGATCAAGTACAGTGGAAGGATATTGTAAGGTGTACTAATAACTGACAATAAGCATTCACCACAACTTTATGACTTATTCGGTAGGTAAACACTCCAGAGGGATTGAACTACCTCAGAGTTTGAGTAGCCTCGAGTCTCTAAGTCATGAATAGTCAAATACCAAGAGAATGGGAGCACCTTTGTACCTAAGTCTATGGTCGTAGTTCCTAGACATGTGAAGGTTATCAAACAAGGAGTGTTGATACACCATTCGATAGAATTTTCTCTAGAAGAGTTGGAAGACTGCAAAGGCGAGAGTCTCGAAATGCCAAAGTCTCGAAGTGAATGACAACTGTCCACTTGACTACATATTAAGTCTTGACCATTGATTTGTTTGAATCCTCTTGTTAAGCTACGATCCTCCATCCAATGAAAGATTAAATATTGATCATCCGATCTACTAGTGAATACAATATACGCACTTTAGTGAAATATACTCTAAGGGGATTGATTGACTGCAAAAGATGAAATTCCTGATGGACCAAGTACCAGAGAACCTTGTTCCAACACCGGTCATGTGATAAGGTAAATAATCTAAAGGGGATAGAAGTAAATAAGCCCTTGAACATTTGAATACAATCCCATGTAGAAGAATAGGGGGTAACAAAGAAAGCAATAACAACACAATGCTTGGAATGGATAAGCTCATGATTTCGAGCTTGTGTTCACACAAATTTTAATTTTAAGGGAGATCCTTTTTATTAAGACTCGAATTCACAACAATTCGAGATCTTTAGACTAATGAACTGATACATGGTCATGATTAAAGAAGAGTTAAAACATGAGCATTATGAATAAAGAATAAAAATGAAAAATGATATTATTTAAAGTTTAATATTATCATTTAAATGAAAGGTTACAATGGTTCATTGTCAAACGACGCAATGGTTCAAATTCACACAAGTTGGAAGACTATATAAACAAGAAAGAATGGTGAGAATAAAGTTTCTATGAAGTCT
Organism: Picea glauca; assembly: GCA_000966675.3. NCBI lineage: Eukaryota > Viridiplantae > Streptophyta > Pinopsida > Pinales > Pinaceae > Picea > Picea glauca. The sequence continues at coordinate 96,177 of JZKD02S1669134.1, read as the reverse complement.
AGATCAAAATATCAAAAGCATAAGAAGATTCCAAGAATAAAAACTAATGATACTTATGTAGTGAGGGTGGAAGGGAGGAGAAAGGAAGGATTCATATACTCTACTAAGTAAAGTGTCAAAACAAGTGATTTGGTGCTTCCTAGGGTTGTTTCCCTAAAAAACAAGGGAGTTGGTGTTTCCTAGGGTTGGTGCCCTAAAGACAAGGGAGCTGGTTCTTCCTAGGTTTGGTGTTGTAAAGACAAGGGAGTTGGTACTTCCTAGGGTTGGTTCCCTAAACACAAGTGATCCAGGTGGATATCGATGGCCACCCACCTTTTCCGACTGGATCAAAATTTTTTTTTGGCAAATTTGGCAATTTACTATTTTTAGCAGTTTTTAACTTTCGGGGCCATTTTGGGGGACGAAATGAAGGTTTTTCAATATATAGGTTCTCAATGATATCCAAAGAATTATTGATCCCCCAAAATGAATCTCCTTGATGATACCTTTCCAACGAGCTATCATACGCCTAAAACGAAGATCGTATGCAAAAGTTACGACCCCAGGAAGTTGATATACTAACTTACCCAAATGGGGCCCACATGAATTTTGGCGCTTCATCTCCTAGGGTTAGGTTTTTGGATGTCTAGGACTTTTGGAATTCCTGTTTATTGTAAAAATGCCTTCATAGCCTCATTGTAACCATCTTCTTGTGAATGCGAGTAGCTGTCACATCTCTTCTCAGAGATAAGCTGCCACCATTCTAGCGAGTATTTCACTTTGTATTTTTTACAGTCTCTATACATTTATTTCATTAATAGAAATCATGTATTACTATATATATGTATTTATGGTTGCATCTCTGACACATTTATGTTATATTATTGAATATCTGTGATATCTCTATGCATTTCTTTATTATATCTCCGATCTCATTTCGTGCCGAAAATAATCTAGATCAACAAGGGAGTTGGTGCTTCCTAGGGTTGGTTCCCTAAAACAAGGGAGTTTGTGATTCCTAGGGTTGGTTCCCTGAAGAAGGGGATTTGTGTCTCCAAGAGTTGTATGTCTAAAGAGGATTGGTTTCCTTCACAATCTTATACTACTCTTTATAAAGCCTTGTAATTTTTGTTAATTATATTTGTATAATTGATTTTAAATACAAGTCTATTGATGATCTATTGTGATGATTAATAAAATAACAAAGTAATTACTAATTTTAAAAAAAAGGGTAATATTGATTCACCCCCCCCTCTCAGTATTTCAATGCCATATATATCCAAGAGATAAAGGGATCATCTCGACATGTACCTATAAACATGAAATCGAATACCTGAAGCGAAAGAACTGATGAAAATAAATCTTATAGGAAAAAAAGAATAAACAAATCATAGTGGGATAGTGTTCTTGTAAAATGAGTAACACGAAGAAGGGTTCCAATGTGAAAATTTTGGGAAAGTGAATGGATCATACTTCTTTGGAGGGGGAAATACTGCAATCCTGATGGTGAAGAAAATTTTGAAAATAGATCTTTGGATCTCCCATACGAGCTTGAGGAACATTTTGATTGGGCTATATAAAAGGGTTTTGGTTCAACCATGCCACCTCATTTGTAATTTTACCTATGTGGATGTGAGTGTGTGGATCCCACGACCTTTCTAAGCCTTCTATATCCTATATCCACATTATTGAGTGTATTTTGATTCTAAGAGAGTTAGGTAAGGGATAACTCCTACCAAGAGGGGATCTATGGAATCCTACATTGTAGTGTTATAGGAGTGTGGGATACCTTTTTTACATGGGAATGGCCCACATTTTTTTTTTATGTCATATGTATATGGGTAGGACATACATAATTTTTTATATGACACACATATTATTATGGAACAACTATAGTGAATGCCAACCACATGTATCAATGTACCCATTTTTGTAACTATTACACACATACACGCACACACACACACACACACTTTTTATGTATCTCCAATGTGTTTATGTGATTATGTGATGCACTTGTTATTTCTTCTTTATTTTACACACTTTTCATACTGTCATCATAATATAAAAAAATGCTTACATTAATGAGACAAATCATAAAAATTATTGTTTTAATTTGATAGATTCCAATATAAACATTCATTTTCAATATTGTATACAAACTTATTTTCACTTCTAAGAATATATATGAATGTGATGGATTCAAAATTCCTTAACAAAATTTTTAATTATAGGTACCTTCTAAAATCGTAGGGATCATGAACATGGTAAAAAAATTCAACTATGAGATGATGAGAGGACTAGAATACAAGAAAATGATGAAGTTTCAAATATGGAGTTGAGTAGTGTCAGGTAGTAGGATGATAACAACAATGTACTCTATTTTATTATTCATATTTGGGCCTAACCATATGTTTCTATATTAAATTAGCATGTGTCAAGGTGAATAAATGGTTCAAGCCATAGAGGTGAGGTTTTGATTCAATCAGTTAGTACCATCGGAAAAATTGATGTGGTACATCGATGAATGCTTCATTTGATAAAGAAAGAAATCATAAGAGATCAAGAGTGTCAACAAAGAGTGAATGT
>JZKD02S1669134.1:50867-89978 GCA_000966675.3 Picea glauca | reverse complement strand
TATATTGGAGACACCAGGAACCCTCGCAAGTAGAGTAGGAGATCATGTAAGCTCAAATCATTCTCTATGATGTAGTGTACAAGTTATTTTCTTTGATATGTGAAAAACATTGCTTCCCTTTTATTTCTTGGTGTTAATTTCATGGTTTTTGTTTATTTTATTGTTGCATTCATTACCTCAATTGTTTTAGTTTAGTTCGATTATTTTTCTTTCATTAAGCTATTCATTTTATAAACAACATTTTTTTTTTATCTTCACATAAATCACATACTCACTAAAAGTATAAATCCATAGGGGAACCTTTTTCACCCTAGCATTTTGGACACCTACTTCACCTCCCACTAGTGTTGGGAGGTGTTCCTAATTACACCGAAAGACATACACCTATTGGAAATGGGCACATTTAATCATCTTTTAACCATAAATTCCAATTGTATGGTTATCAATTGAAGATGCTAGCATATTCTTCGTCATCCTTCCAAATCAATGAATGAAATTTCATGTTCATAACTTTCCTGCATTTTTTAGGGCGTTAGTTAACCTGTTTACTTTTTAACATTTACTTAGTATGATTAAAACATTACTGTGTGACCATCTAATTTCCACTTTCAAATGATTAGCAAACTTACTTGAAATGATAAATTTACTTCAATATTAATGTTTTCTCTAGATTTACATTTCAACAACCATAATTTCAACCCTTTCATATTATCCATTCCTCATTAGCATAATCTGAATAGAGTAATTGCACAGTGTCTCGCCGAACTATTATAAAATTCATAACAATATCTCAGAGATATTTGTGAGAGTATTTCTTTGGATTTTTCTCAGATGCTGCCATAAAGAGAGACAATAGATCTGGATTTTCCTGTAAATATTTTTGATATAGAAAGGAGGATATAAGTACCAGCACTAGCAGAGAGTGGAAATATGAAAAAATAAAATCAAGCATTTGATTAATTATGGGTTTTGTCTTACATGGTTATGGTGGAGAGGGATTTCATGTCTTCTGGTCTCAATGAGATTGTAGAAAAAACCATACACTGTTTTCATTCTTTTCTTTATGGTGACCTCAGATCCTATATTGAAGTATCTTTTAATCTTCCAAACAAGGTCAAAATGATGCCCAAAAAACATAGTATTCGTAGTTTCAAAAGATTTTGCAAAAGACGCCTTTGGTCCAACGTTGGTATTTAATAAGTTGTTCACTTCTATTCCAAAGGCCAATTTTCATATTGCATCCATTGTTGTTCTCATAAACAGAGCCTGCAATTAGAGAGAGAGAATTGTTCCTATCAATCACTCACATTATTCTGCGCTATACGAGATGACCAAAATACCTAAAAAAATGTATGTAATGTACTTAGTTGCTGAATACTTATTATTTCTAAATTTTACCGAGGTGGATGATCTTCCTAGCATGTCTGGCATGTCAAGAAAGGTTTGTTAATCATGAGTAAAATTAACTTAAACTGATCAAATTATTTACTGCATCATTTGTTGGGTCGATTATTTGTTGAACCAGGGATTTTCATGGGCTTGGTGTCAATTAGGGTTTTCTTTAGCTACACGCCGGATTTTTACTGCGTTGGGAATTTTATCAGCCGAAACCTTTTGGTGTTCACCATTCATGAGTTTGCAGTTGTGCTAGTATTATTACTTCTTGATGCAGGAGCATCATTATCAAGCATGCAAAGCACGACCACTCAACGCTTGGGAATATTTTTGGAATCTCAACGCTGACAGTTATGGTGAATATTTTGAAGCACGCCTGAACTCAGCATCGAGAGATATTTTGAAGCACGTCTGAACTCAGCATGAAAAATATTCTGAAACATGCTTGAACGATTGTGAGCAAAGAGCGAGTTTCCACTCCTTCTCTAGAATGCGACTGGACTAAGATAGCTGTTAGGTTAGATTTTGGAGTAGACAAGTAATTTGGGGGAACCCTAAGAACCCTCTAAGATAAATAGAGGTTTGGTGCCCCCAAATGACGGTGGATGCAAGTTAGTAGGAGATTTGTGAGTTCGTAGTTGTTGTTTTGAATGTAGTTGTAACCATTTTTATTTTGAATGAATATAACAGAGGAAAATTGATCCAATGTGTGTGGATGTTGTTATTTCTTGCAAATTTCTTATTGTTGTTATTTTTTCAAATGAATGTATGGACATGTGAATGTTAGTATAAATTTCAATTGTTTCTATTTTGTTGAAATCAGTGCAAGGTGTACACATAGAACGCAAGGAGTGCGTTTACGGGATCTGTTTTGGTTCTGAAGCTCAGAAGAGATAGAACGAAACTTCCCCTTTGCAAGGAGTGAAATATGACTGCTGCAAGGAGTGCACAGTGATCCACAAGAATTCAAACCTTGCATAATAATCGGTTGCAAAGTGTGCAAGGATCAAAAGGAGAATGTCAGGAGGGTGAGAAGAATTTCTTTTCAATAATCCTTCAAAATGAGTTTATCGAAATCCTGAGAATTCAAGGAGTGTGTGGGAAGCCAAAAAACTTTAAGGACGAAGATCAAAAGAGATACCACTTTTCATAAGTGTTAACGAGACCCAAGAGTTGGACTCGCAGGAGGAGAAAAGTTCGAAAACCTTTGAAGGATTAGAAAATATTCTAAGTTGGAAGAAATCTGAAGCTAAGGAGGAGGAGCGACAGTGGTTGTTGGATCACAACATAAAGAATCAACAACCGTCTGATTCAAGACAAGATGTACGAGCTTTAACACTTCGCACACACAGAAGAGAGAACCCATCGAGGTTTGAAACTTGAAACTTTTAAAAGCTAGAGTTCCATATTTCCGAAATGAAATATCAGTCGTTCAATCATCTGAGGTAGACTTGAGCCATCATATTGCTCGAAGTGAAAATCAGGCATTGGATCAATCAAACTAATCTGAGCCGTCAGATATCGTGAGGTCAAAATAGAGAAAATTTGAAACTTGAGATCCCTGAAGCGCGAAGAGCCGGAGAGCCGAAGTGAAGTTGGACCATTAGATCCAAGGGGGTACATGTTAGTGGGTCATGATATATAGAGGAAGGAAAAGGAGAGGCATTGAAATAGATGAAGCCTGAAGAGCCGAAGGGTTGAGGGCCTTTGATCTGTCAATGGACACTTGTCAGCAGATCGCAAGCCCCAGGAAGTTTTTCATGGGATTTTTGGTTTGAGAACTGATATTGCCGAAGTCCGAAACCTGAAAAAGATCTCAACCATCAATCGAGAGGAAGGTCATAGGACCGTTGATCTGAGTTGAAAGGTCAAGAACTCGAACTGAAGGAAGGATCATTGATTGAACAGGACAAGTGTCAGCATATCTTTTGCTCCAAAATATTTCTCTACAAAGGAAACCAAAGTTTGAGATCCGAGAATTCCAAAGTCTAGAATTCCAAATCAACCACAATCGTCAATCAGGGAGAGGGCGATCCGGACCATTGATCCCAATAAATAGATCTCGGTCATCCGTCCGAAAGCATCATCAAGATCGTGAGATCAATGGTCATCTCACATATCGTGGATAGAAAGGGCTCGACCTTTATGAGATTGAGGGTGGGTCGAAATCGAGAACATGGGTTTAGAGAAAAGACACGTGGAGGCTCAGGGTGAGTATCAGGGCAAAAAGCGGTTTTAACCAAACCACTCTTGAGTGTGCTCGAAATCAGGCATAGGAGTGAGGTCATCGCCCAAGGTCACATCTGAGGAGGGGCCAAGAGGATCTATGTTTAATACAGAATGAGACCAGTAAGGTTTCAGAGAGTCGTTCGACTCTAGAAGGGGGGTTCTGCATCAAGTGGTATCAGAGTGTAAGTTTTTCTTGTAGATAGAAGGAAAAAGGAGGAGAGACAAAAGAACTCGAAGTTGTACTTTGTGTGTAACAGATAGTCAACACATGCCACTGAGAAGACGAGTGGAACCACCTTTAGCCAATCAGGCTATAAAAAGGGAGATGTGAGAACTTCGTGCAAGATTAGAGGCGACAGAGGCAGTGCAGAGAAGAGCACCTGAAGCTAGAGAAATCAACGATGCAGAGAGAGAAGAAGTAGAAGCCGAAGAAGTTGTAGGAGAGGATGTTGCCAAAGAATGCTTGATGAGAGCAGTTGCTAGATTGGGAGGTAGAGCTAAGATAGAGGTCCCAATGTATGAAGGAAATTTATACATTGAAGAACTGCTGGATTGGGTGAGATCCAGGGAAAAACATTTCGACTATGAAGATGTCGATGAAGATAAAAAGGTGAAACAGGCTGTCACCAAGATAAAAGGACATGAAACACTGTGGTGGGATGAACTGTAAGATGAGAGGAGAAGCAAAGGAAAACAAAATATAAATAATTTAGACAAAATGGTAGCCAAGTTGAAGGCTAAGTTCATGCCGAAAGATTATCAGATCAATCTATTCAGGAAGTTGCAGAACATGAGACAGAACGGTATGACAATTAAGGAGTACACAAAGGAGTTCTATAGACTGAACATCAGAACTGGACAAAGGGATAAAGATGAAGAAAAAATTTCCAGATATATAAATGGTCCGAGATATGAAATCCATGATGAGCTCAGCATGATGTCAATAAAGACAGTGGAGGATGCTTATCAGTTTTCACTGAAGGCAGAGGATAAGTTGGCCAAAAAAGAAAGCCAATGAGGAATAGGTAAAAGCCTAGCCCCAAACAAAATAAAGGGATTTACCCATGATAGAGCACATAAGTGTAAGGACGAGACTGAGAAACCACATAATCACTTTGAAAGAGGAGGAAGTTCCCAAGGAAGACAGGGTGGTGGAAGAAGCTCTTCTAGAGGAAGAGGAAGAAGCAGAGGAGGAGAAGGAATATGCTATGCATGTGGAAAGACAGGGCACATGTATTGGGAATGTCCTGAGAAAAATAAATGAGGATGCAAAGCTCACAATTCATAACCATAGAGAAGGTATGTTGAAGCAGAAGTTGCAGAGGATGGAAGATCCCTGATGTTGAGGAAGGTTCTCTTAAAACTAGAGGCAGAGGTTGAAAATCCAGTGTAGAGGAACGGTCTCTTCAGAACATGTTGCATGACTAAAGACAAAGTATGCAAGGTGATAATTGACAGTGGGAGAACTGAAAACTTAGTATCCACAAAGATGGTGGAGAAATTGGAGCTAGAGACAACTGCACATCTGAAGCCATACAAAGTCTCACGGTTGTAGAAAGGACACCAGGTAATGGTTACTACACAATGCTTGCTTGAATTTAAGATAGGAGGATATATAGATGAAATTCTATGTGATGTAATTCCCATGGATGTATTCCATATTTTGTTGGGAAGACCATGGCAGTTTGACAGGAATTTCATTCATGATGGGAGGAAGAGTACATACACCTTAGAGAAGAATGGTAGAACACACATGTTACTGTCAATAGAGGAGAAGAAGGTGAAATAAGAAGCCAAAACAAGCATACTTCTCATGAGTGGTAAGGAACTCCTGAAATAAGTGAAGAAAGAATAGGAGATGCAGTTTTTTGTGGTGAGGAAACCCAGAGATATCCTTACAAATACTTTGATGGATGATTTTCCTGAAGAAGTTCAGGAATTGCTGGATAATTTTGATGACATAGAGGTGGGTGAGCTGCCTAACTCATTACCACCTGTCAAAAGTATCAACCACCATATTGAATTGATACCAGGAGCAAGTCTACCAAACAAAGAAACATATAGGTTGACACCTATAGAGAATGAGGAAGTGAAGAACCAAGTCCAGGAATTGTTAGACAAGGGTTTGGTCAGGGAGGGCTTGAGTCCATGTGCAATACCAACTATGCTGAGTCCAAAGAAGGATGGAGGATGGAGAATGTGTACAGACTCAAGAGCCATTAACAAGATCACCATCAGGTATAGATTTCCTTTACCAAGAATGGATGATTTAATGGACTATTTAAGTGGAGCAAATTTCTTTTATAAAATAGATTTGAAAAGTGGATATCACTAGATTAGAATGAGAGAAGGTGATGAGTGGAAGACAACCTTTAAGACAAATGAAGGTTTGTATGAGTGGCTTGTTATGCCATTTGTCTTAACAAATGCCCCAAGTACTTTTATGAGGCTAATGAATGAGAGACTGAAAGATTTCATTGGAAATTTTGTGGTTGTATATCTGGATGATATACTGATCTTTAGTAGGACTAAAGAAGAGCATTTGAGCCAATTGACACTAGCGATGAGGAGACTACAACAGGAGAAGTTGTTGATAAATATGAAGATGTCCTCTTTTATGAAGACAGAGCTCATTTAATTGGGTTTTGTGATCTCTTCAAATGAACTGAAGATGGATCCAGAGAAGGCAAAAGTAATCAAAGAATGGTCATCACCATGGACTATGTTTGAGGTAAGGGGCTTCCATGGATTACCAAGTTTCTATAGGAAGTTATTTAGAGACATCAATGCAATTTTTGCACCAATGATGGATACAGTGAAAAAGAAGCACAAGTCTTTTAAATGGACAAAAGAGGCCAAGAGGATCTTCAATATACTGAAGGAGAAAATAACAGAATGACCAATTCTGGTCTTGCCGAATTTTGAAAAGACATTTCAGGTGAGATGTGATGCAAGTGGACTTGCAATTGGAGAAGTTTTGAGTCAGGATAATAGACCTATTGCCTATTTTAGTGAGAATATGAATGAGGCCAAGAGAAAATACTGCACGTATGATAAGGAGTTTTATTCCATAATTCAAGCCTTGAAGAAGTGGAGAAAGGAAAAATTGAATCAGAGGCATGCAAATGCAGAATTTTACTTTTGTCATAAAACATATTGTTGGGATTGCTAACAAAGTTGTTGATGCATTGAGAATGAGATGTTTTATTCTACAAGAGTTTCAGGTGAAGACCTTGGGGTTTGAACACCTTAAGGATATATATTGTGATGATACAGATTTCAAGGAAGCATACAAAGCATGTGCAAATCCTATGCTGAGAGACAGAAGCCAGTGGATAGAGTACATTATTCAAGAGGGATTGTTGTTCAAGGGAAATTAGTTGTGCATACCAAAATGCTCAATGAGTGATAAACTTTTGAAGGAAAAGCATAGTGGAGGATTGGCTGGACATTTCAGACATGATAAAACATTTGCACAGTTGAGCAGTTCATACTATTGGCCAGGCATGAGAACAAAAGTGATAAAGTTTGTGAACAGATGTAGAATCTACCAACATGAAAAAAGAAAAATATAGAACACTGGATTGTATCAACCATTTCGAATACCAGAGAGGCCTTGGGATGCAATAAGCATGGATTTTTTGTTGGCACTTCCAAGAACACAAAGAGGAGCTGATTCCATATCTGTGGTGGTGGATATATTTTTAAAGATGGTACACTTTATCCCATGCCAGAAGACCAGTGATGCAACACATGTTGCAAATCTATTTTTCAAGGAAGTTGTAAGACTTCACGGCCTACCCAGAAGCATTGTCTCGGGAAGAGACACAAAATTTGTTGGTCACTTTTGGAGAACACTATGGAAGAAGTTGGGGACATATTTTTCCTTCATCTCAACTTATCACCCTCAGACAGATGGACATACAGAGGTGGTAAGCATAAGTTTGGTAAAATTATTGAGGAGTCTCGTCACTGAACACCATAATCAGTGGGATCAGATTATGCCACAAGAAGAATTTGCATATAATGACTCACTAAACAGGAGCATTGGAAAGAGCCCATTCCAAACATTGTATGGAATGCAACCCAGGGGAGTATCTGAGTTGAGAGACTTGGAACATAGTGAGATCAGGAGCGCTAGAGCAGAAGATTTTCTTGCAGAAATGTAGAAGCTCCATAGCCAGATCAAAGGACAGTTGCAAAGTTCTAACCAAGAGTACAAGCGTAGAGTTGATCAACATCGTAGAGAACTTCAATTTGATGTAGGAGATCAGGGTCTGGCACGTCTCAGGAAATAAATATTCCCTAGGGGGACATATAACAAGTTAAATATGAAGAAGATAGGGCCATGTAAGATCTTGAGGAAGTTTGATGCAAACGCCTATGAGATTGAGATGCCAGATGATGTGGGCATATTGCCCATATTCAACGTTTCATACCTGTATCCTTACAAGAAAGATGACACAGAGGGATCTGAAGATCAAGAGAATATTCAGTGGGAGAAAAAAATTCCTATAGCATAAATACCACAGATGGAGAAGATTGTTGATCAGAGGAAAGGAAAAAAGACTAGGAGGAAGACCTATTTTGAATATCTATTCAAGTGGAAAGGACACCCAATATTAGATGCCAGTTGGAAAAATGAAGTTGATATCCATAATCATGGAAAGTCATTGTAGGAGCTCATGGACAGGAGTCCATGAATTTTTTTCAAGGGGAGTATGATGCAGGAGCATCATTAGCGAGCACGCGGAGCAGGACCACTCAGCACCTGGAAATCTTTTCAGAATCTTAACGCTGGCAGTTATGGAGAATATTTTGAAGCACGCCTGAACTCAGCGTCAAGAGATATTTTGAAAAATGCCTCAACTCAGAGCAAAAAATATTCTGAAGCACACTTGAACAATTGCGAGTGAAGTAGGATTTTCCACTCCTACTCTGGAATGCGACTGGACTATGATAGTCATTAGGTTAAGTTTTGGAGTAGACAAGTAGTCGGGGGGAACCCTAAGAACCCTATGAGATAACTAGAGGTTTGGTACACCCAAATGAGGGTGGTTGCGAGTTAGTGGGAGATTTCTGAGTTCGTAGTTGTAGTTTGACTGTAGCTGTAACCATTTTTATTTTGAATGAATATAACAGAGGAAAATTGATCCAATGTGTGTGGATGTTGTTATTTCTTGCAAATTTCCTATTGTTGTTGTTTTTTGCAAATGAACGCATGGAGATGTGAATGTTAGGATAAGTTTCAATTGTTTCTCTTCTGTTGAAATTGGTACAAGGTGTGCACACAGAACACAAGAAGTGCATTGACATGATCTGTTTCAGTTATGAATCTTAGAAGAGATAGCATGGAACTTACCCTTTGAAAGAAGTGCAAATTGATTGTTGCAAGGAGTTCATGGGAAGCTGAAACCCTTTAAGGACCAAGCTCATAAGAGATAGCACTTTTCATAAGAGTTAATGAGACCCAAGAGTCGGACTCCCAGGAGGAGCAAAGGTCGAAAACCTTTGAAGGCTTAGAAAATCTTCTAAGTCGGAAGAAATATGAAGCTTAGGAAGAGAAGCGACAGTGGCCATTGCATCACAACACAAATGATCAAGAACCGTCTGATTCAAGACAATATGATATTTAACGCTTCGCACACACAAGAGAGAGAACCCATCAAGGTTTGAAACTTGAAACTAATGAAACCCAGATTTTTAGATTTTTGAAGTGAAATCTCAGTTGTTCAATCATCTAAGGCAGACTTGAGCCATCATATCACCCAAAGTGAACATCATGTGTTGTATCAATTGAACGAATATGAGTCGTCATATATCATGAGTTAGGAAAGAAGAAAGTTTGAAACTTCAAATCCCTGAAGTGCGAAGAGCCAGAGAGACGAAGTGAAGCTGGACAGACAGATCCAGAGGGGTACGTGTCTGTGGGTCATGATATCTAGAGGAAGGCAAAGGCGAGGCTTTGAAACACCCGAATCCCGAAGAGCCAAAGAGTTGAGGGTCGTTGATCTGTCATTGGACACTTGGAAGTAGATATTGAGCTCCGGGAAGTTTGTCATGAGATTTTTAGTTTAAAAATTGAGATTGCCAAAGTCCTAAACCCAAAGGAGATCTTGAATGTTAATCGAGAGGAGGGTCAGAGGACCATCGATTCTAGTTGAAAGGTCAAGCAACCAAAGTGAAGGTGGGACCATTGATTGAAGGGGACAAGTGTCAGCAGATATTCGACTTTGGAAGATTGCTCTGCAAAGGAAACCGAGGTTTGAGATCCAAGAATTCTGAAGTCCAAAATTCTGAATCGACCACATCCGTTGAATGGGGATAGGTATATCCAAACCATTTATGCCAAGAAATAGATCTTGATCATCCGTCTGAAAGCACCATCAAGATCGTGAGATCAATGATCATCTCGCATATCAGGACAAAAAGGGCTCGACCTTTACGATATTAAGGGTGGGCTGAAATCGAGACCACGGGTTTAGAGAAAAGACACATGGAGGCTTAGGGTGAGTATCAGGGAGAAAAATGGTTTTATCCAAACCACTCTTGAGTGCGCCCGAAATCGCACGTAGGCGCGAGGTCATTGCCGGAGGTCAAGTTTCAGGAGGGGCCAAGAGAAAGGGGGCTAACTCCAACTCTAAGATTTGGCAGAACATGAAAGGGAATGTCATAGGTATCGTGAAGCCTGTGCAAGGGGCGAAGAGGAACTGTGTTTAATACAGAATGGGACCAGTATGTTTTCAGAGAGTCGTTCAACTCCATAATAGAAGATCCTGATCGGGAGGTCCTGCAAACTTTAGGAGAGAAGGGGGGGTTTGCATCAATTCTCTAATTCAACCTTCCCACACTCATTTACCTTTGAACACAACGTTACTTCACTCAACCCTACTTGGATGAACCTTTTTAGGTTTAATTTCTTATGAAAACCCGCATGGAGGCCCTTACTCATCAAGAATCAACTCCCAATAGACAAACAATATCATAGGTAATACAAAAAAAAACCCACCAAACACAAATGCAATGAATTTACCATATATGGTTTCACTAAATATTCAAAATTTGATAAAATTTACCAATGATTACATTTTTTTTTGATGCAAATTGGCCCCCAGTTCCAACCAAACTACTCTTGTACATTACAAAGTTTGAAGGGAATCCATGTCAATATGCAGGAAAATAATATCATGACCTTTCACATGTGGTGTTCATACAACAACATCACATAGGATTCTATCTGATTAGAATTGTTCCAATGAACCTTAACTGGACCATATTCCAAATGGTATATTTAAACAAACAATGGGTCAAATGATACCTTTTGCTTATTTAGTGAACACATTCCTAACCATTTTTTGATTTCTAGTTCACCATGACACATGCCTGTAAATCCTCACTAGTTTCTAGAAAAAAACCTCTATACATATTGTGAATCACATACGAGAGTGGCATTGATGATGGATCTCATGCAAGATTGAAATTAAAGATAAAATCCTCATGAATTGGTTTTTAAAATCTATCTTTCCCTTAATCTCTAAAGACATGTCTACCACCATGCCCGATAGTGAGGATGAATCTATTCTCAAAGCTCAACACTTTGTCCTCATATATTCTCAGTCGTGGTACCTATTGATAGTCCTCTTATATTCCCCTCAGGCTCAACCCTTTGATCCATAGATATCCACGACATCTTATTCCATCGATGGATTAATTCATTCAGCGCTTCATTTCAATCCACCTAGTATACCCCCACAACCATATTGTACCTGTAATTATGGATACCACTATGTGGGTACCCCATCATATCAATCTATTGTTGTAACACCATATGCATTCAGCAATATTCCCTCAAACCGCCCTCCCCAAGTGCTATGGGGGAACAACCCAATATAGCTAATGAAAATCATGCCCCGTATAGGCATGCATGTTACCCTTCATATACATGGACCTACATGCAACAACCAAAACTATAGTGGGGGGAATTCACATCATACCCCTACTCTGGGAATCCACCCAAGAATAACCCATAATATCCATTCCCTAGTCCTCCAAAATATAATTTTATGACCTCATAGGCTCAACATCATGCGAGAATCAAATTTGTTCAACCTTTCACTATCTCAACAAGTTCAAGCATTTGAAAATTTTAACATAGATAACCCTAGCACTCCACATAATAATGGGAATAAGAAAGGGAAGAATAATTATAAAGGGAACGGGCAACATGGGGAAACCCCCAAAACCAAAACACCAAGGATGAGGGAAATGCTAATGATGAAAAATAGAATCAAAATGATGGTAATAACAATAACAACCAATAAAAATAGAGGAAAAAAAACAAAGTTTGTAAAAAAATTCAATGTGATTTATGTGGAGAGTATGGGCACTATACTCACCATTTCCCCCAAATTGAAGATTTCAAGCGAAGAAATAATCTATGTCTAATCAAGCTCCCCATGCCCTCTAGGGAACAACACATCCTCAATAGAATTTCCATCAATCCCCACTACTAGAAATACTACATATCCCCTTTCACCAACAAGGATTTGTGGCTAACTAGCAAGAAGCTAGTAATTGATCCCAACCAATAGTACAATACCAAACCCCAGGTGAATGGGGGTTCTATTTTTTGTAGCATATTGATGAATTCCACACATGTTCATCTACAAAATCAAAATCATCAGTACTATATTATTTTTTACTTCCAATTGAAAACATTGTGCGCCACCCAATTTACTGACTAGTGCACCTTTACTTATTCCACATCCTAGTGGTGACCATAATCCTAGAGTAGCAAAGGTTCCTATGAGGAATACTCTTCATAACCCTCATGCTAGGGATGCTCCTATCTATAACATCATGGAAAACGTGGCCCAATCCCTTGCATCCATGTCTGTACTTGAGGTCCTACAAAATTATCCTTCTCAAAGGAAATCTTTCTTGTTAGTATTGGGGGCATTTGGCACTTTTGAGTAATTCCTCGTCACATTTGATTTTCATAACTTATAACCTATGCTCCCATCCTTTGTCTCTCTCAAAATCTCAGTAAAAATAAAAAACATTACCATTCATTGATGCATTATATATGAGGGAGCACCTACTTGCATAATGTCCAAGAACATTTGGCAAAAGATAGGATCCCTTAGATGACCCTTTATGATATGACCCTTTGGGCCTGCGATGGTCATCCATTTCAACCCAAGGACCTTATTCAAAATTTCCATATAGAGCTAGAGGGAAAAATGGTCTTGATGGAAATTAAGTTCATAAATATACCCTTAGACTACAATTTCCTCCTAATATTTGTTACATGTATGCAATGAAGGTTTTCACTGCATCTTTGTTTTAAACAATGACATTCCCTCACAATGGGAAGGTCACCACAGTTGACCAATTGATGCACTATGAACAACACCCAATCACAAATAGCTTGGACAAAATCCTTCCCCTCATTGGGGTACATCACAAATGCCCATCCTTAATTGAAAAGGGTTCAGGGATCTTTAAAGACTCCTTTCTTCTTAGTACTTATTATGGTAAACAACCTTCTGTTTATGCTCTAGATTCTACTCAAGTGATAAAAATCACATATGTTATGGTGGAACCATATTCCCCCTTATCTATCCCCAATTTTTCATCTACAAATGACCAACCACCTCCTGTGCATACCATTTCCCACCCATCACCCATATCCTTTTCTTCTACCCACCATGAGTTACAACATATCAAGTATTTTCCACAAAAAATCTCCCTAACATTATGTTAAGGATACTTATATGGTACCTCAACCTGCATCTATGGTACCAATACCAAGACCCTCACCTCACTTGGATTTACAACCAGTACACAATTCTTTCAACCCAACACTAACACAACCTGGTGACATAGCTAGGGGAAAGAGTAAAACCACTTGGGGGGAGGATAATAAAGAAAGGTAAATACTCAGAACACACCTCGGGTACCTCCTCCATATGAACTCTATGATGCCCCAAGTAATCCTACAAACTTGTGCCCCACACTTCTTGAATTAAGGAACCTTATACAACAACCAAGGGTACCACCACTGCCACCCACCCATCCTGCCATCAGTACTTGTACAACACCTACAAAGGATTCACTCACAACACAAAAAAAGACATTGTGTACAAATCACCCTAGCTCCATACGTTCAACATATGGACACTACATTCACCATTGTCCTAATATAACACACTTTCAAGACACACTAGCTATTTTCCATCACAGATTCTTCCAACACCCTCAACCTAACTGACATCACAACATACATCATTCATCGAGCATTGTCCTTCCACTATTTACTACATGTCCACCTTAGTGAACTTGTGGAATAGATTTTGATGTGATTTTTTCAGAAAATTGCATCACTTCATTTACCTTTTCCCACTGATTATGTTGCATGGATAATATTAGCTAGATTCAACATTATCTCCTCTCAAAGAGAGACCTTGTCATTGATCCTATCCCCTAAGAATAACCTAACTCCTCCCATTAGGAGTAGGAACCATCATATTCCCCTATTTCCTCTCTAGGACACTGACAACAACAAAACTCACCTTCTACCCCACCGAATTACTTGATAAGAAATTCTTCCCCTTCTAGGAGACAATGACACACATAATTTTGTACACATTTGATATATTTTCATAGTTTTTGGTCCCATAATTATAGTCCAATATTCCTTTCCTATCGATATTTATACCCATTTCCCATTCTTTAGCAGGTTTGTATTTTCCTAATGGCAAGAGTCTTATCTTGTCTTCGCACTATCGACATCCATAGGTACTTTGACACCTAGCAATATTTCATGCACATGTGATATTTATTGTGACAATATGTCGACCTATCTAGTTTCTACCTCTCGAAATTGATTCACTTCCACTTCTGATGTCTTCCATTTAGATGAAGACATTCTCAAGGTAGTGAAAACACCCAACTACCCATAGGACATGATGCATCATTCTTTCTTCCTCCCATAGGAGGAATTCCAATATACCACATATTTAGACATATGTGTAGTTGAAACTAAAGACTTCATTCCCCTTGGGCATATTTAGCACCAAATTATTTCAAAGAAGGCATCATGTCCAATATATTATCTATTGTCAAAGTACATATTTCAATCAAATCAGGTGTCATAGAAGAAATCCTCCTTGGATAAGTGTGTTCCTCAGAAGAGGTTGTTGGTCCTTTTGTTTTGGAAATACCTTGATTTTGGTAAATTGTTGCAGGCTATCTAGAATCCTAATAGAAGCGAAAGAATTCAAAAACATCATGAGCTAGATAGACATCTAAAAGCAGTGGAAAAGGTCAAACAAATCATTTTCCAGATTGAAGATGGTGGAAAAAAAAATACCATAGGTGGAAGAAGGACTTCGGGAATCAGAAAAGAGAGATTCGACCTAGACACAAAAAGTATAAATACGAAGGCAATGTAATGAGAAAAGGGTTTATGTGTTAATATGTTAAATTATTAATGGGTTGTTGTTAGTATCTAGGTTGGGGTCTAGTTATTACAGTCATGTCTAGGTTTTGGATGGCCCTTGTTGGTGTTGGTGTTGCGTCTGTTGGATTACTAAGAGGGGGAGGTGAATAAGCCCTTGCCCTACCCTTTCCACCCTAAAATATAAGTGTCAAATTATTAAAACATTGCCACACTGTCACTGTGATATATACCACTGTAAACCTATACCAATCTGTGAGAACCACCTGTAAATGACCTGTACCAGTAGCCTGTAATCAAAGAAGTCAAATTATTCTAGATAACTCATGAGGGTTCTCCAACTTCACATGGCCATAACTCTCTAACCGTGAGGAGTTATGTGGTGTTCCACATATCACTGGAAATGGCATGGCATGACATGTACTATCCATTTAGAATAGTGTTACCTACAAATGTATTGATCTTCATACCTTTAAACCTAAAACAAAATCGGGTCCTTTGTTCTAATAGAATTCACTAATGGACTTCTCCAATGGTTGACATCAATCTCTAAGGGTTGACATAAATGACAACCAACAACCCAAACCAACTATCCATCAACCTAAGCCAACTATCCAAAAATCTCCCCCTTTGGAACTGATGGTACCACTAACATTAATGGAAACACATAGTCATGGAAACATTGTTATCTCTCCTCATCAATGTTTCTATATCTCCCCCTTTGACATCAATGGAAAAGGGTATCTCCCTTTGGGGATGCTCTCCATGTCTTCATGCCTCTGACTACTCTATTTATCCCTTCATCAGAATAATATCTTCCCCTTTGACAAAGGGTATCACTCTAATGCAACAATGAAGGAATATCTCTCATTCTTCCTCTGTGACCATCTCTCCTCCTGGAATCATGCCTCTATGCTCTCTCTATATGAAACATTCTATGAATTGTCTTTCTACCTGTCTTTATGCTTTGTTCCATTTTAGAGTCATTATCCATTGGTGTTTCCTTGTGTAATCAACTGACATATATGAAAATAATTCAAAAGTTTAAATATTCAATTAAATCATCCAACATTATCTGAACCTCTCTGAATCCATGCTCTAAGCTAGTCTCTAAACCAATCTCTCCTGAACTAATTCTATACAAATGTCCAAAATGTTGACCCATTTGTCACTGTACTATCATGAAATATTCATTGCTGCAGTCGATCAATTTTTCATATTGTACCGCTGCTAACTGACTACTCTGAAACTATATAATCAAACTCTGTAAGCTACTCAAAAGATGTTTTTCTAATCTATAGAAGATACTACACTGACTCCCCTGTCTAATATTCATATTAGCTAGGAGTCTCCAAGCCGGATGGCTCAGAAAAATACTCGCTCTGATGAAGATTCATATTCCTCTTCGTTGGTATATACATCTTCCCTTTCATTCTATTTCTAAATTTTTTCAGCATCCTAAGTTTTTACGTCTTCTTCATCCTCTTTTACTGTAAAGTCATCATGTTATTATGTTGCTTCAAATCCTAAAAGTACGATTCCTTGGATATGTTCTTCATTTTTCTGCTCCTCTTGTTTTTCACTTCTTCTCCAAAGCTTCTTATGTTCTGCATCGACATTTTCTTTCATGGGAGGCCTTATCATGCTTCTGCAATTTCGAGTTGTGTCCATAGTTGTGAAATTTGTAATATTTAATATTTTGTGGGGCCACATAAGCATTTCTCTCATGATTATTTCTTCATAAGCCTTGCAATATGAAACCGTATGTCCAAAGTTAGTGAAATAAAAACAATGACCATAAAAGAAATTTACATACCTGGGAGTGAATGATTTTCCTTGTGGTGTAGTCCTTCTATAATTCTTTCTTGGCTTATCAAGATCTTCTCTTTGGTTGTTTCTTTCACAATGATTGAGGCTTCCTTGTTTCTTGAATGTAGAGGGTATTATGTATTCATTTCTTTCTGATTCCTGTTGACCATGATTCCTTCCTTTGAGAACTTCTTCATAACTTGTTTTGTTTTGTTTCCTTTTTCATGGAGATTTAACCTTTCTCAATCTACATTTGGTTGTATCCTAATTCCCTGGTGCTATCTTGTTGCATGTCCTTCTTCTGAAGATATTTTATTAGAGTGACTGCTTCTACTTCCAACCTTTCAATCATATTATCATTCTCTGCTAGATGACTTCTAAGTATTTCTTCAATCCTTCTGTCCTCTTATACCTATACTTTCAACTTCATAATTATCTAGTTGACTTCCTCTGAGTTGATATTCTGAGTTTCATTTAGTTCTTTATTGAGTAACTTGTTTTTATTTATTTATTTCCTTAGTTCTTCTAAGGCACTGATTAGTTCTTCTTTGAGATCACATTCACCTTCTTCTTCTGAACTATTAGACTTTCCTATTTGATTTTACTTAGCCATACATATTACCATTTATGAATCATTATCATTTTCATCATATTCACTAGATGAGGAACTGTCTTTTCTTGAGAATATATTTTTCTTGAAGACTTTCTTTTTGTTTTTCCAGTTTCCCTTTTGATGTCTCTTTTCTTTCTCCAATTTCTATTTTGATATCTCTTTTCTTTCTTGGGATCTTCCTCTTAATCACTATCTATACTTCTGGCATAAGGACACTTATTTTCAAAATGACCAATTTCACCACGATTAAAAGATTTCAACAAAATCTTACCTTTATATTTACCTTTTCCCTTTTGCATCTTTCTTACAAAGTTTTCCATTTCTTCATATTATTCTAAATCATCATTGTAGCTACATTCTATCTTTGGATTTTTCTTGCAAGATGAATTTGATTCTTGCTTGGTACTTTTCTTGGTATTCTTAGATGCTTTGAATGAAGCTTCCTTTGTAACCATATTGTATTGTTTTGTCCTCATCTCATAAACAATGAGTATCCCATGTAACTCATACATAGTCATTATATATAGATCCACTCTTTCTTCTAGGGATTAAGATATTTGAGTCAAATCTCATTGGTAGAGATCTTAATGCCATTTTAACAATGAAAAATTCCTTTATCTCATCTCCCAAGCCTTTGATGTTGTTTACTACCCCATCGATGCATATAAAGTAGGATACTATGTTTTGATATTCATTCATATTTAATTCTTCAAACTTTTCTCTAAACATTTGAAGTTTGGCTTCCTTAAATTTGTTATCTCCTTCATAGATAGTCTTTAGTGTGTCCCACATATCCTTGGAGGATTCACATTGCATTATTTTACGAAATATTGATTCATATACACCATTCAGAATAACATTCTTCGATATTGAATTATTTTATGTGAGTTTCTTTCCATCCTTGTCTGTTGGAGGAGTAGTTGGTGCTTTGTATCCATTCACCATTGATTGCCAAACATAGAAATCCATGCTCTTGTATGTATGCATATATTTTATTGTTGCAAAGTGCATATATATCACCATTAAATTGTGGTATCCCAACTGTAGCATGATCCATGATCTCCTTCCAGTGGTTAAACTGTATCCTTGAAGGGACATGCTTTGATACCAATTATTGGATTACTAAGAGGGGGGGCGGTGAATCAATAACGATAAATTATACAACTTATTAATCCTTTTTAACCAAAATACATATTCCTTTAAATTGTTCAAGAATTTTTATCAGTTCATCATTAATATTCTATTGCATCATATAACATTAAAATCCATCAATGCATAATAACCAATAATAGACACATACACACAATGCACCATACACCAATATTTTTATGTGGAAACCCAATGCGGGAGAAAACGACAATTTTCTTTTCTTATATGTATTTAATAATTACATTCAAGGAAGCACTGACTTCAAATTCTCCAGCTCGAACTGAAAGGAGGGTCCAACCCCCTAGTTTCTTGGGCTGCAACCTAAGGGAGTCTCCAACTCCCCAATTCTCTGGCTACAACTAGAAGGAGGCTACAACCCCCTATGTTCTTCGACTACAATCGAAAGGTGGATACAACAACCTAGATCTTAGGTTCCAAACTGAAGGAAGCTCCAACTCCTTGATTTTACAACACCAACCAGAAGGATGCTACAACCCCCTTTCCTTGCTCTGTCCTGCCACCCTGAAATATAAATGTCAAATGATGAAATGAATACCACACTATCACTATGAGATATACCACTGTAAACCTATACCAGTATGTTACAACCACCTTTAACCAACCTATACTAATATCCTATAATAAACCTGTACCAGAATTCATGCTATACCAACAAAAACCATCAGGTACATGACCTGTTTATGTTGCAACTCATGTATGTACGTGACCTATCTATATTGCAACATGTGTATGTACACATCCTTTATATACTACAGCCTGCATACACCTTCAAAAATATATGTTTTTAACCTTTATGAACGTAGAGTCTTTGTTTCTTCTGTTACATCAACCTGCAACTTGTCACTATGTAGAATATGTAGTTGTTCCTTATGCATACATCATCATAAATATCCCTTAACCAAGTGCGTCTATGTCTCTATAGTCATGTTCCATACATGTGTATACAATCATGATCAAATGTAATAACCCTCACATGGAATAGACATCAAACTCTCTCGGATATGCATCCTAAAACTAAACCAACAACTTCACCGATGAAACAAAACCAACATCCCTCAGCCATGTACCACAAAAACACTTAGCCATGTACCAAGAATTACAAGATATGCCTCAACACTCAAACCAACAAGGTGTACCAATGATAATTACCAAACATACCATCATTGTATTTCTATATATCTAGCTCATACAGTAAGTGCCATACAACCAACAACTTCTCTCGGGAAAATTCTCAATATCACATAACCATATTTCTTGTAGACAACAATATCCAACTACACATAAGAATATGACATACCTTTTGAACCTGTAGATAGATCTGTTATACCTGATCACTATAGACCTTCCTGGGAATTTTCTTTCAAATTCTGAGAACCTAACACTCTCAGCAAATCAATCTTTCATGCTTATTCCCAATTGTACGCACCTTGTTCTCTTCCAGCCCACATATATATGATACCTATTCCACTACATCCGATGTATACCTCAAAAACTAAGGTTTTTTTCAGTATATCATCAACTCCGAAACCTTCACCGTCAACCCTTCTTGCTACCTCAGAGTTGCGTAACTTTAGATGTATCAATGAGTACCTTCTATAAGCCTTACACAATAATATATATTCAATGTTCTCAATAGGTGCTAATAGGATACCCTTACTCTCTTATTTATACTCTCCAAGTGTCTTCCTCAAGGGGTTGCCTTCTAACTAACTTTACCCAACTTCCTTCTTTTAAGGCTAACCCACTTCTAACAATTTGTCCACTTACAACCACTTTATTCATAAATAGTAAATTTTCCTCTTCTAGTTCCAACTAAATTATTTTTAATTATTTTCTTATTGCAACAACTTAACCCATGATTAACTCCTAGTTTCACCCACTTTGACTAGTCAACTTCTTCGAGGAGTTTCTAGAACAATTTGACTTCTTTTATCTTCTAGGGGCTTCTAGATAATGCATGAGGGTTCTCCAAATTCACATGGCCATAAATATCTAACCGTGAGGATTTATGTGACGTTCCACATATCACCAAAAATGGAATGAGATGTACTATCCATCTAGAATATTCTTACCTGCAAATATATTGATTGTCATACCTTTAAACCTGAAACAAACTCGGTTCCTTTGTGCTACAAACATTCACTACCAGAATTCACTAAGGATTGACATAAATCTCTAAGGGTGAACATCAATCTACAATATCACTCTCCAAGGGTTGACATCAATGACAACCAACAACCTAAAACAACTTTCCATCAACCTAAGTCAACTATCCAAGAACATCTACAACAAGTTTTGAGTGTGTAATGGGTATAAGGGATTAGTTCTCACTGAGCAAGACAAATTATTGGAGATATATGTTGTATGATGGATTTTGACACTGGTGATACTCATATAATGAAATTATTTGTGCCCTAAAATTACTTTTATGCTTGTCTATTATGTTGTGAATGGATCTGCATTTTTGTTGCATATGTGCTTCTTTTCCTTTAGTTAATCTCTGATTGCTGCCACAACTTAACTTTAAAGGTTAATATATGGATATGAGTAGTATGAAAATAGGTTTGATGTTGCATTCTCTTTAACTCCCTTCATCACAAAAGTATCGAATATGCTTCGATTGAGACATCCTTCCCTTGTGGAAGGTTGAATATGCCATCATTCTTAGACCACAATGGTGCCTTTTGTTGGTAACTTCTGAGAACCCCAGTCTTGATTTTGTGCCTATAAATGGTTGTTTTGTCAGGGAAAAGATTTAACAAGAGTTTTTATAGGAAGCCTCATCATATCTACAAGAATAAGGTTGAAAAATAGTGGGAAATGAAGTGTGATGTGTTGATAAGGAAGGAGGTTGAGTTGCGGCACAAGATTCTTAGGGTTGTGAAGGATAGTGCCTTCGATTGAGATCCTTCTAGTGACCAATATGATAGTTTTTGGATTAAGTTTCCTGAAGATTTATTTCAGTGGTTAGATTGGTTTCAATAAGCCCCATAATACAAATATTGGGTCAAAAAGAGATATAACTAGATTGTTGAGGGTCTGGTGGCTCTTCATCAGTTGGATCATAAGATATGGCGAGCTATGGACTCATGAGTGAAAACTACTTTGGATCTTATATCATTGAGTTCACTACAGAGATTCATCGATACTTTTCAAAAGAAGAAGTTATATTCATAGAAGGAGATAGAGGAAGATTGTTGTAGGAAATCCCTTTGTGGATCAATTTTTTATTAGTAGAATCATGATTGTTTATTGTTCTTTCAATTAATATGGTAGATTAAAACCTTGTGCATGAGGGAAGGTGATTTATGGGAGGGTCCATGAGTTAATAATGAGAATTTTTATTTGAGATATGGGATATTGTCAAAATAAAATTGCAAGAGATGAACAAGATCTGAGGAGGGATGCCATTGTGGAAAGATGGTGATGAAAAAAAATGAGAACAATAGTGAAGTAGACCAATTGGTTGTGGAAGAAAATCGAAAGAGATGGTGGTAATAGAGAAAAACTAAAAGATTTACGGAAGTTGCAGAGACGAGGAAGATTGGCCAGCCAATGGTTGATAGAGAGAGATATTAGGAGAGGTGAAGGATCTCAAGGAAGAAGAAAAGAGGAAGGATATCAGAAGAAATGGATGAAATCATAAGGATAGATGCCACCATTGATGAAGAATGTTCAATCTAGATCTCAAAAGGAGTTCTGGGAGAATCATAACTGATAACACCAGAAGATATTGGATTGTGTAAGGAGGTAAATGCAACATTGCAAGTGAATGAGCCCCCCATATAAAATAAATTTGTTCTGGAGGTAAAGGAACCATCCCTGAATCAACTATTTCCCTAGCACCATATACAAATCTGGTAAGTTCTACAATTCATGTTATTCCTAGTTTTTTATGATTTGCATGTTCATTAGGTATTAGTAGTAGTGGAATTGTGGAAAGTTCTACTGTTATATAACAACTATGACCTCATGGGTCTATTTTAGTAGGACTTATAAGTTCATATATGGGAACACAAATTGTAGGATCCATTACCTAATAGCCTGTATTTTGGGGAAAGGGAGATGAGGACGTTGAGCAACATTGGTTTCTATGTGAAGCCATCTAGAGGTCACAAGGGACTCTAGAAGTAAAAAAAATGGTTGAGTTTCAAACTAGTTTGAGGGGTAAAGTTATCAAATGGTACATGAATAGTATTAATCCATGGATTCAAGGACAAGGTTTCACTTTGGCTCAAGTAAGATAGAGGTTTATTGCAGAATTTCAATTTTCATAGTGAGAGAAACAAGCCCTTTCCGAGTTGCGGGAGATAAAGTAGATATATGGGGAGTCTGCATGGGAATAAATTCATATATTTAAAGATACAATAGGGATGTTGGTGAACTCTATTCATGAATATCATCAGAGGTAGTGGTTTATTCAGGGGTTTATACCTTTCAATCGCATTCCTTTGACTCAACAAAGAATAAATTATCTAGGAGAAGCATTGGAGCAAGCCATGAATATCGAGCCAATGACAGTCTATCTGGGAAGCTTGAGAATTATGATACCACTTGAAGATGAAAATATTACACAAAAGTAGGGATAGATATCTTCACTAACTACAAATATCTAGAAGTTGATGCTTTCTAAGGTAGGTCCATCAAAAGTATGGTGTATGGATTGTTATACAAAAGGTCATATGATGACCGAATTTCCAAGAATGAGAGGAGTAGGTCCCTCTAGTAATCCAATGGAACCTTCACCATTAGGGACATATGGAGGAGTTATGTAGGTCACTGATATAGTGCCATTTGATGGTCCTTATAAATATCATGCATTTTTGAATAATTAGGAAATCTATACTAATTATTATTACAAGATCTCTAGAGGTCATGAACTTTCTCCATGACATTCCTCTATTATACAGAAATATACAACTTCCCAGAATACAATGTATTGTGAGTTATGTGGTTTTATTACTCATACTACCAATCAATTTCGTGCTTTGGATGCCCTTGTAGATAGGTTGCATCGATCTTNAGATGGTGATGAAAAAAAATGAGAACAATAGTGAAGTAGACCAATTGGTTGTGGAAGAAAATCGAAAGAGATGGTGGTAATAGAGAACAACTAAAAGAGTTACGGAAGTTGCAGAGACGAGGAAGATTGGCCAGCCAATTGTTGATAGAGAGAGATATTAGGAGAGGTGAAGGATCTCGAGGAAGAAGAAAAGAGGAAGGATATCAGAAGAAATGGATGAAATCATAAGAATAGATGCCACCATTGATGAAGAATGTTCAATCTAGACCTCAAAAGGAGTTCTGGGAGAATCATAACTGATAACACCATAAGATATTGGATTGTGTAAGGAGGTAAATGAAACAGTGCAAGTGAATGAGCCCCCCCATATAAAATAAATTTGTTCTGGAGGTAAAGTAACCATCCCTGAATCAACTATTTCCCTAGCACCATATACAAATCTGGTAAGTTCTACAATTCATGTTATTCCTAGTTTTTTATGTTTTGCATGTTCATTAGGTATTAGTAGTAGTGGAATTGTGGAAAGTTCTATTGTTATATCACAACTATGACCTCATGGGTCTATTTTAGTAGGACTTATAAGTTCATATATGGGAACACAAATTGTAGGATCCATTACCTAATAGCCTATATTTTGGGGAAAGGGAGATGAGGATGTTGAGCAACATTGGTTTCTATGTGAAGCCATCTGGAGGTCACAAGGGACTCTAGAAGTAAAAAAATTGGTTGAGTTTCAAACTAGTTTGAGGGGTAAAGTTATCAAATGGTACATGAATACTATTAAGACATGGATTCAAGGACAAGGTTTCACTTTGGTTCAAGTAAGATAGAGGTTTATTGCAGAATTTCAATTGTCATAGTGAGAGAAACAAGACCTTTCCGAGTTGCTGGAGATAAAGTAGATATATGGGGAGTCTGCATGGGAATAAATTCATATATTTAAAGATACAATAGGGATGTTGGTGAACTCTATTCATGAATATCATCAGAGGTAGTGGTTTATTCAGGGGTTTATACCTTTCAATCGCATTCCTTTGACTCAACAAAGAATAAATTATCTAGGAGAAGCATTGGAGCAAGCCATGAATATCGAGCCAATGACAGTCTATCTGGGAAGCTTGAGAATTATGATACCACTTGAAGATGAAAATATTACACAAAAGTAGGGATAGATATCTTCACTAACTACAAATATCTAGAAGTTGATGCTTTCTAAGGTAGGTCCATCAAAAGTATGGTGTATGGATTGTTATACAAAAGGTCATATGATGACCGAATTTCCAAGAATGAGAGGAGTAGGTCCCTCTAGTAATCCAATGGAACCTTCACCATTAGGGACATATGGAGGAGTTATGTAGGTCACTGATATAGTGCCATTTGATGGTCCTTATAAATATCATGCATTTTTGAATAATTAGGAAATCTATACTAATTATTATTACAAGATCTCTAGAGGTCATGAACTTTCTCCATGACATTCCTCTATTATACAGAAATATACAACTTCCCAGAATACAATGTATTGTGAGTTATGTGGTTTTATTACTCATACTACCAATCAATTTCGTGCTTTGGATGCCCTTGTAGATAGGTTGCATCGATCTTMATTTAGAGTGAATAAAGTACCTTAATAGTTTGGATGTGATCATAGAGGTCGATCATGAGGATACATAGGTGGATGAACTAGAAGAAGAGGACCATTTTACTTCTACAATTKCTATGAKCAAGGGTATCTTGCGAGATATTATCCATTTCCAAGAAGGCCTYGGTGTGCACATTGYAGGAATAATATTTTTGCTACTGAATGCTACCCTATTTTGATTGCTAAATGGGAAGATCGTTCCAGGAAAAGAGGATCCAATCTGATCAACTATGAAACTAGAGAAGTAGCCAAAAKAAGTGGGCCTAATATAAATATTTTCACTAGAAGAGGAGTGAATATTGGTGTTGATATAGACAGTACTCATCAAATGAAGATTCAKAAGGTTATGCAAGAAAATACCAAGTATGATCCTATACGGTAGAATGAATTGTTTAAGAGTGTAGTAGATATATTCAAATAGATACCTTGTCCTTCAACACTTGAAGTTGTACAAACTAGTTTCAAGTTGAATCCTCATTAGACAAGGATATCCAAGGATTCATCTACTCAAATGGAGTCTTTGGGTAAGTAACAACAAGTTGTTGATATTTGACTGCAACTATTTTTTGACATATTAGATGATGAGAAACCTACTGATAATTTGTAGACTACAATCAAATTAACCTTTGGAGCTGAAGAAAACCCAGAGCAGATTATTGTTGCTAACCTTCTGGAAAAAAAATAGGTAGGTTATAAAGAAGAAAGATGAGGACTGAACAAGAATTTAGATTGAATTATCATATTGATGACTATGATATCGGGGACATTAAGCTCGACTTGGGCTCAGATGTCAACATATTTCCAAATAAGACTTTGGAGGCAATGGGAGAACCCAATTTCGTCTTCTCTCCTATTCAATTGTGAATGGAAAATAAGTACTTCATTTATCTAGTAGTGTCGCTACAAAGCATTGAAGTATATTTGGCTGGTGTAAAAAAAAATAGATAAAATAAGGTCATTGAAATAATGGGGTAGAAGGATCCATATCTAGCTCTATTAGGAATTGATAGGTCTTATGAAAACTATGTTTTCATTTATCTTAAAAAAGAAACCATGACTTTTGAGTCTGATGGTATGAAGGTCACTCAACCTTTATACCCATATCAATGCCCACAGTATACTGAAACTGTAGATGATAATATGGAGACCAATTTACTGGATCACTTGTATACTTAGAATATAGGGAAAGAAGTTGATTATATTAAACCTATTGCATATGGATCTATTAGTTGGAGGAGTGTTCAGTCTGTGGATGAAGATTCTAAAGTAGCACTCAATAACTGGCAGGAAGGTCGGATGACAATTTTTCAAGATGTTGCATAACTATCATATCTGTAAGATAGATTATCCAACATATGATGACACCTCATATATATGTAATTATATAGGTAATTATCCAACATATGATGGCACCTTATATATACACAGTTTTCTCATTGATATGGAGGATAAGGTTGCGGCCGATCGGATAATTTCAACACTTGACCTAGCTTTTGAGATCTTCCCCAGCTAGATAGTGGGTTACCCATAAATGAATTCTTTCTTCTTGGGATGAGGCTAAACTTCCTCATCTGCAATTCCTCTAATCAAATTGAGATCAAAAGATGAAGACTTAAATGTTAACGTTGGATATGTATGATGGTTTATCTGATCCACTTGAGAACATTGAGTATTGACTCAAGGTATGGGAAGTTGTTAAACTGCCTTTTCAATTATGGGTTCACCAGTTCTTTCATTCTATTGGAACAATTTCAAAATATTGTTACATGCATGAGGAGATAAGAAGGAAAAGTGCATGTTGGAAGGTACTACAAGAGAAATCTTTTCATGATTTCTCCTTTTTTGGTAAGTCTTCAAAAATCACAGTTGTTGTGCAACCAATAAAGAAAATTTTATTTAATGATGAATGCAATCCCATATAATCACCCACCATATGTCTTGAACATGAAGACATATTTCAATATATTTTTTACCCATACCCTACAAGAATACCCATGACCTATAACATAGTTGACAAGGCTCCTGAAGATTATCAAGACTTGGAGGAACTTAGACATTTGACCTTTAAAGAGTTTGCAAGAACTAGAGAAGTTAAGGAGACTCTAGCAGGTAATGTCAATAGTTCATATTCTTATCCTATGAAGTTGTGGAAGATGAACATTGTGAGTTAGGATCATACTAAGTTGTCTTCTATAGGGGATTGTTGGGATTAACAAACCATGAGAGAAGACCATGAGAGAGATCCAAGATCTATTGTGAGAGTATGAGGATTTGTTCCCTAAGAACTTCTCAAAAATTAAATGACTTAAAGGATACTTGGGAGAGATGAAGATGTAGTAGAAGCTTGATGCTAATATAGTCAAACAAGGACCATATTGTTTGAACCTTAGAGTCAAAAAGATGTTTAAGAAGGAGATTGACATGATGCTTCTAGTTGGTTTAATTTATCCCATGGATGAGGACGAATGGATTATTCCTATTTTCATATAGAGGAAGAAAGGAACTAAAGATATAAGGTTTGCATGGATTACATGAGTTTGAATTCATCCTATGTGCATGATCTATTCCCTACTCCATTCAGTGATGAAGTACTTTATTAGATGGCCTAAAAGGAAGCCTATTCCTTCACTCATGTATTTTCAGGATATCATCAAGCAAGTATCATTGAAGAAAATAAAATAAAGACTACTTTTACAACTGAGTGGGGTTCATTTTCTTATAATGTTATGCCCTTTGGATTGAATAATGCTCCGACTGTATTTTCTAGGATTGTTATTGCTGCTTTCCATGACTTTATCCATAATTTTCTTGAATTTTACATGGATGACTAGACTATGTACAACTTATTGAAGGAACACTTAGGTACCCTTCGATTGATTTTTGACCACTATCGATAGTTACAAATCTCATTGAATATGAAGAAATGCATCTTTTGTTTACCTTTTGGAAACTTGCTGGGACATATTGTGTGTAGGGAAGGTGTTCTAGTGGATCCTGCAAAAGTTGTCATTATTTTCAATATGCCTCCCCAAACGACTACAAAGAAGTTGTGATCCACTCTAGGTCATAATGGATACTATAACATACTTATCAATAGTTACACAACTATAAAAACACTCCTAGAGAAGATGCTAAAAAAATATGAAGTGTTTCACTAGACACTCGAGTGATAAATCTTTTAACATTTTGAAATAAAAGATAAGCGGTGCCCCTATTTTGACGTATCCAAACTAGAAGGTTGAATTCCATGTGCACATTGATTCTTCTAGCGTTTCTTTAGGTGATTTCCTTGTGCAACCTAGTGAATGAAATCTAGATCATCCTATTTACATTTCCAGTAAAAAAATGTCACAGGTTGAGTGCAACTACACCACCACTGAAAGGAAAGGGTTAGCAATGGTATATGCTTTGAAATATTTTAGACACTATTTGTTAGGAGGTCATTTCAAGATTTTCACTGACCATTATTCTTTGAAATATTTGGTCAATAATATTTCTTTATAAGGAAGGTTTGGCAGGTGGATTTTACATTTCCATGAGTTCTCTTTTGAAGTTGTTTTCAAGCCTAGAAAGTTGAACGCTAACCCTGAACACTTATCTTTTTTAGATTCAGGAGAAACTGGTAGAGCTATAAATGACCAACTCCCATATGTAGGCCTATTTAATATAGAATCTATCCCATATTATCTCTTAGATAGTGTTGTATTTTTAAGCACTGGTGTTTGTCCTAATAGTTATTTCACAACACAAAAGAGACATTTGGTGGTCTATGTAGCATACTATCAATTGATTGAAGGACAACTATATAATTTTGGATTGGATAACATCCTCAGAATATGTTTTCTTGACCATGAAAGACTCGACATCTTATGGAAGTGTCATAGTGGAGTTGTGGGAGGTCAAGTTGGAGGGAAGGTGATTGCACATAAGATAGTTTAGGAAGGATTATGGTGGCAAACTGTGCTCAAATATGCTAAGGATTATGCTAGAGCATGTGATGTGTGTCAATGAGTTGGTAAGCCATCGTGAAGGGATGAGTTACCATTACAACTTGTTTGAGCAGTACATGCCTTTGAAAAGTGGTTTTTGGACTTCATAGGACCAATAAATCTGTCAACCAAACATTCAAAGTTGAGATACATCATCACTGCAACAAATTATTTGATTCACTGGGTTGAAGAAAAACCTGTCAAGGATGTTTCTATAGACAAAACAACAAGCTTTATTATTTAGAACATTATTAATTGGTTTGGGTTTCCAAGGAGATTAAATAATGATCAACGTACCCATTTCATCAGTGAGACAATCACCACCCTTACTCTGGAATTTATGATTCAACACCATAAAAGAAGTTTGTATCATCTTCAAGCTAATGCTACAATAGAAGCATTCAAAAAAAATTTAGAGAGAGGGTTGACTAAAGTTTGTTGCACTAATTGGGATGACTGGGATGAGATAGTTCCAGTTGTTCTCTGGGCCTATTGAACCACTACTAAGAAATTACATAAGTATACTCCTTTTCAATTGATGCATAGGAGAGAAGTTGTAGTACCAACTTTCATAACTCCAAGTTTATACGTTGTGCACGTTACTTAGATGAAATATGATGAATCTATTGTAGAAAGGGTTGCAAAACTAACGAAGGTTGGGGAAGAGATATTTTTAGCAAACTTCCATCGGACTATTAAGAAATCCAAAAAAAAATAATAGCATGATAGGAACATTAAAACCAAGACTTTTGATCAAGGTGACCATGTTTTTCTTTATGACAGCAAGTGCCAAAAGATTCTAGGGAAGTTACAAGTGCATTGGCTTGGACCCTTTATTGTTGCATAAATCTGGGAGTAAGCAGACATTAGAATAATGCAACTCGATGGTATTCTTTGTCCAAGATGAGTGAATGGCGCATGTCTGAATGAAAATCTTATGTTCGATGAGATAAGATTTGAAACACTCTTGTTACAAGGAGTGAATACAATAACTAGGTTTCAATTTAATTTTGTCATTTTTCCTTCTCACCAATAAAGTATTGATGTGTCCAATTGTCACTCACTCATAGAGTCTAGTTTTTTTTGTCAGTTTGTCCAACTTGGATCTCATCATTGTGGTCAGGGAGTTGATGTCAAATATTCTATGCATTTAGTAATTTCTTATGTTACATTCACTGTCACGTCGCTATAACTTTGTTCGTTCGATGTAGTTAAAACCTTTCTATTGTCATTCTATTCTTGTCAGTCAAATTCATTTATGTCAAAAAGGTTATCAATACATTTCCGGTTAATCGTCAACGTGATGTTTATTTCCCCGAGTTTCCTTTCATGTCAAGTTCGTGTAGGTACTTGTGCCCTTTATTACCCAAATCACCGATTATATTTTGTTGCATTTGTTGGTCACATCCATTCTTAATGTTGAGTTATCTATGTAGATTTATATTTAATGAAAATTTAGTGCTTATTATGTGTCATATCATCATGATTATCTATAATTTTATCATCATCCATTGTCCAAGTCATTGTGCTCTGTCTGTTTTCTTTCATATTCAACTCTAGAGCCCACTATGAGTTCTCTGAGTATGAATTCATTCCCTCGTCCTCCAATTGTGTTTGTATACAAGAAATTTTTTCCCACCATGGGTCGTACTGCAGTTACCTATCATGAACTACCAAATATTTTTTTTATAGTGGATATCCATGATCCACGAGTTGAAGTTTTGGGTGACCTATATGGAAAAGTCAAGTAAGCATGGCTCGTTGACATAGATTTTTTGGATTGGGACATGTTTCCTCAGATGAAGGATGAAGTATATTTGGACTATTTTCCCCTGCCTTCTGAATATGTGGACACACAATGGAAGAATTCTTATGTTCCACTGTGGGATTCCACCATAATAAACTTACAGGATTTCTCTGTGTTCGACACTATCGGTGAATTCAGGTGGTGGACTAAATTCCTTCATCATTTAGGTGAACAATGTTTCACTATGGTTGGACCAAGATTCTCTGATTCATGTAGACAATATCCACCAATTGACAGTTATTTCAATGGAGGTTGAAGATTCTACAAAGGGATTCAAAGGTTCAGGGAATCATGTCTAGAAGAAAGGAGAGCTAAATCTATATGATAAGTTCTTCACTAGGCGCAGAGTTCACAAAGCCCTTATCAATCCCATTACACATGAATAAGTTCACTATGCATTCTATTTGACCACGAACAAGGTGATGAAGAAATACACTAAGGTGGAATGCATGGTAGATGACTTATCGGTATATGATTCCTATGCACAAGGCATGAAGATGAACTAATGTAAATATTTGATGACCGAGATGTTACAAGATTGTGTGGATGTGAATGAGAAGGTTGGATATTTCATTTAGGACTACCTTGTAGTCACATTCACCATGTGAAATTGGTGGCCACCACAGGGTAGGGAGTTAGCCATGATGCTAGACAACAATGTGGCTATGAGGTTCGAGCCCTGGAAAGCACAAAATGATAACATCAAAACTTCATTCAACAACAATTCTTTCTGACAATGGTATAATGATCTAAATAATGTCACCCAGTGCATGAGAATTCCTCAAGAATTTCTCAATAGACACACCAACAAGCTTTGGTTCAAAATGAACAGAGACCATACATTTGTGAGGAAAAGACATGCATATCCTAAGAGGTTCCATTCTCTCCCATTGCCTTACTATCCCCACGAGGAATCTCTATAAAACGAGGTATTTTCATTTCCTAGAGTGAAGAGGGTGTCAAAAGCCTCGAGGATAACTTATCACTTGTTTTCGATTTCACAATGGGAGGCTCCCATGTCTACCAATGCTCATGGACCTAGTACTACAGTATAGAAGAGACAAAGATTTCCTCCCAAGTCGGAATATGAGGAGGAGGAGGAAGCATTTACAAAGATAGGTTCGATGTTTCCTCGATTCCCCTCAATTCCAGATAGTGAACTCTTCATAGGTAAGGAATTTCAATAGGTCTTAGAATATGAATTTTTATTTTCCTCAAAGAAACTTCACATAGGGTCGCCATTGTCTTCCACTGGTCTCCCCATTGTCACCGATTTTTCGCCCTCACTTCACTTTCATCACATTTCCAAGTCTCGAAACCCTACATTTCTTCCATTCCTATTATAACCATTCCATATGAAACCATCGTCACTACAACGAACACCCATCCTACCACCATCATTGAGTAACATACTCGTCAGAAACCTAGTTATGTAGTAGATGTTATGTCCACCACTCCAGTGTCCCCTGTTCACACTAATGTAGAAATTATTGATTGAGATTCCATTTAAAATTCACCACCATTGGCAGTACTACTACTACTGCGCACTTTCCTTCATCCTCCATCCCGCCAAAGAATATCCCTAGTCCCAAGCCACATAAATTTGCAGAGGATATGGATCACTCCACCCAAGATCCCCCTCAAGACCGGATGAATACTCATGAAGAAGAAAATTCTTCCCATGAAATCAATTCCATCCAGGAGAAAGTTGAGCCACTCATCCAAGACCCTAAAAAATGTTGTGAAATCCTACAATTGTTTTTACAACAAACATGGGTTGTTTATTTACTTCCTCGCGATGTGAAAGAGTGACTCGTTCACAATTTTCAAGCAACCTCTATTGGTCCTGAAGGTGCCTCTAATCCTAAATTCTCTGAGAGGTCCATCACAAGTTGTCAATCCCTTGCCTTAAGACTACCTACAGATCATCATGTCCAGAGTGAGTACTTTGTGGCCTTGCTGACACCACAATTGTTGCATATCCACACCTTAACTTCCCAGATTGAGTAGTGAATTCTATTTGTAAAGAAGGCCAATGGAGATATTACACATAAGATGCACTAGTTGCACCATGATTTGGTTTCATTTTCTGATGACAGGGATCAAGAACACAATTTTCGTGAGTAGGCTCAGTCAGTGATAGAAGCAGTGTCCAGGAAATTACTTGAATCTTGTTCTAAATTCCAAGACAAGGCCCCTTAGCTACTCAATGAAATTACTCATTTTTTGCTAGTAAAACATGTCAATATGACTACATATGCATGGTCCTAGTTATTCAAGTGAGCATACATCCTACAACAGTAGATGGATGCAATTTGGATAAAATAAAA
Source organism: Picea glauca (assembly GCA_000966675.3). Taxonomy (NCBI): domain Eukaryota; kingdom Viridiplantae; phylum Streptophyta; class Pinopsida; order Pinales; family Pinaceae; genus Picea; species Picea glauca. The sequence goes on along the minus strand of JZKD02S1669134.1, from coordinate 56,510 downwards.
AGACAAGACAAATTCCATGCAACATAATATTACACATGAAATTGTAGAAGGGAACATCATTTGTTCCTCCCTCCTTGAATGGAAAATGGAATGTAACAAAATTTTCACTATTTTCAATGATTGGGTCTGCCTTCTAGAAATATGGAGTAAGTCGGAGGAATAATTTGGATCCAGATTCAACAAATGAAAATAGAGGCACAACTCATCACATATCCTATTGCGCAACAGGTCAAGTTCAGTGAAATCCAAGAGTTTGAGGAAAATCTTGATGCGATGTTCGAAGTTATCCAAACATCCAAGAAAGAGATCAGGTAGTTTAAACCTATATTCCAAGCTGCATATTTATAGATGCATCAGTTGGATTTATTTGCAGACACAGAGTGGGAGACTTTGCTTCCCACCAAGCCCGAGACACCAAATGTTGCTACGACACAATAATTTGTTGTGGGAGCCTTGATTTTGGTACGAAAGTGGTAGGATCACATGAATAACGATGATAATTTATGCCAACAAGCCCTGGATATTGTATAAGAGTTGGGCCTTTCATTTGAGTAAGGCCTTGGGAAATAAGTTGAAGGTTGACTAAGGGCGAGTCAAGAGTTTTGGTCAGGTCCTGTTGGACCCTTTGTTTTGGAAATGCCTTGATTTTTGGTAAAGTACCACAAGCCAGCTAGAAACCTAATAGAAATAGAAATAGTAAAAAACATTGTGGGCCAACAAGATAACTAAAAGTAGTGGAAAAGGTCAAAAGAATCGCGTGCTAGCTGGAATATGGAAGAAAACAAAATACTGTAGGTGAAATAAGGACTTTAGGAAGTAGAAAAGAGTGGGTTTGACCTCGACACAAAAAGTATAAATAAGAAGGAAATGCAACGAGAAAAGGGTTGATGTGTTAATATGTTAAAGTATTAATGGGTTTTTGTTAGTATCTGGGTTAGGTTCTGGTTATTACAGTCATGTATAGGATTTGCATGGTCCTTGTTAGTATAACTATTGAATCCTCAACATTTTTTGAGTCTGTAATGGGTATAAGGGATCATCTCTTGTTGCATGAGACAAAGTATTGGAGATATATCTTTTATGAAGGATTTTGACACTGATACTACTAATATAATGAAATGGTTTGGGCCCTAAAATTTCTTTGATGCTTGTCTATTATGTTGTGAATGGATGTGCGTTTATGTTCCATATCTGCTTCTTTTCCTTTAGTTAATCTTTGGTTGCTTCCACAAATTAAATTTAAAGGTTAATATATGGATCTGAGTAGTATGAAACTAGGTTTGATGTTGTTCTCTCTTTAACTCCCTTCATCACACAAGTCTTAGCTATGATTCAGGTGATACCTCCTTCCCGTACAAAAGGTTGAATATGGTAGCCTTCCTAGACTACAACAGTTCCCTTTGTTGGTAACTTTTGAGAACCTTGGTATTGATTTTGTGCCAACAAACATCCTTTCCTATAATACTCTCTTTCAATAGTTTGGGGACACATTTTCCTAGTCTTATGCAGAAACGCCAGGACTCAATCCCTGTGTTTTTGAAAACCATATCGACACATGCCTAGTTTTTAAGCTATTCAATAGAAGAAATGACCTATTCAATCTTCCAAAGTGATGGCCATAAAAGTAGATATTAAAAAATTCATAAATATAGTTTTATCTATCTAATCACATATACCTATTGGGTATCCAACCATGTCCCTGTGAACAAAACATAGGATGCAATTTGAGTTTGTACTAACTTTCAAGGCTTGAATCAAGTGTGCCCTAAAGACAATTTTCTAATGTCAATTATTGACCAAGTCATTGATTCATGCACTAGGAATGGGTTCCTTTCTTTCATTGATAAGTTCTCAAGCTACAAATAGATCCAGATCCACCATGTAGATCATTAGAAAACAACTTTCACCATGTATGGGGCACCTTTCAATACCACATCATCTCATTCGATCTTAAAAATATCGAATCAACCTTAGAGTGGGATATGAATTATGTCTTTCATAATATTTCTTAGCTCGTCTTATCTTATTCAGATGAACTCATGGAGAATTCCGAGAAATCCCAACATCTATAAGACCTTTTCATTATCTTTCAGAGATGTTGAAACTACAAGATTCACTTAAACCCCCTCAAGTGTGTCTTTTTCATCACTGTTAGATGATTATTAGGTTTCATCATTTCCCACCACGGAATCATGTTGGATCCCATAAATTCAAGTTTATCAATGAGATCCCTCCTCCAAATAATTCACGCCAACTACAATTTTTACAAGACAAGGAAAACTTCTTGTGGTTCTTTGTCCGTAACTACACCACTTGTGCACATGGCCTCTTGAACCTTTTATGATAGGACATCTCCTTTAGATGGGATGATTAGGATAAGAAATAATTTGACGCATTGAAATATGCTCTCTCCAAAGCTCCATTAATTATTCCTCTTGACTTTAATAAGGATTATATTCTTAGGGTTTTTCTTAAATCCTTTAACATTAGGATTAATATTATTATTTGGGTACCAATAAATAATTTTGGGTTCATTATTAATATTAATTGTATAGTTTCCCGCACGGGTGTAGACGGATTGGCAAGTGCCGTGTAAATGGAAGGAAATTTGTAAAATGAAGTCTCATGTTCGATTCTCACCCGAATTTACTCGTGCGCCATTCTTGCGGGTTGGGTGGTTGCACCTGGGGTTATAGTGGTAGCCGACGGGGATGGACCCTGTATCACGCGAGTACAAGAATCGCGAGTTGTCGATTCCCCCAGTAAAACCAAAAAAATAATATTATTTTATATTATAATAAATTCTTAAATTCTATACAATAAATTCTTTTAACATTAGGTTTAATAATAATATTATTAAATATTATAATTTTACCTTAGTTCTAATAGATAATTTTAGGTTTTCTCCTAATATCCCACATCTCAGGTTTCCTTTCCTCTAACGTTCTAATATTTATTGATGATCATCTCATATTTTATCCTTGGCTATGTTTATTGAAGATGGATCTTGATATGGATCCAAAACATCGACAATCAATCGATAATACTATAGAAACTTTGAACATTGAAGAAAACAACACTCACCACTTAAATATTAATAGAAGGATTATATCATTTACCTCTCCTCCTCATGAATATCTATCATATGAGTGTTAGTCCAAGAAGGGGATGATACGAAATACCATGTCTTCTATTATGTGAGAAAATACTTATCAGGACCTCCCCTAAATTAAAATCACGAGGACAAATTATCCCTTTCCTTATTTCAAACCATTCAAAATCTACATCACTATGTTTTTTTGTGGACTATGAAAGTCATAAAAAATTCCAACCCCATCCTGCACTTGGTCAACACCGGATCAATGGGAAATTCACAAAGTAGATTGTAATTATTTGAGAAATTTATATATATTTCAATACACCTATGAGTAATAAGGTGATCATCCTCCTTGAGTTCATCACTTTCTTTTTATTTAACCACATCTTCACTCATTTCAGGGTCCCCCAAGATCTAGTCTTGAAACTCATAATTTTTTTTGGGAATAAAGTGTTCCAAGAATTGTCCTTTATTTATCGATTCACCCATGAATTTTTTTTCCCATGATATCCATATTCAAATGGCCAATTTAAAGATATCAATAATGTCCTCAACACCATGTTACAAAAGAAAACTAATAAGAACATTACCAATTGGACCGACATGTTTTTCTATGCACTTTGCGCCTGCTAGACAATAAAAAAAACCTCCAGATGATTAACCCCCTTCCACCTCATCCATGGTGTGTAAGTTGTCTTACCCATTGAGTGTGAGATACAAACTCTCTGAACACTAGTAGAACTACTATCGATTACCACCCCTATCGAACAATGACGTATGCACTTGGAGAACATAGAGGAAGGTTGATTCTCTTCATTACAAAATAGTGAAGAAACAAAAAAATGATCCAAGGACACATTTGATCTCCATGTTCACTCGCATTCATTTAATGAGGGTGACCTATTCTGGCCTACAACATTGTTCATCATACCCTAGGAACAAGAAATTTTGAGACACTATGGTGAGGGCCCTTCATAGTTAATCATTGCCTCACTCGAGGAGAATACATCATTTCTAACCTTATGGGTGGCCTCTTCAAGGACCCCATCAATAGGTTTTACTAGAAGAAGTTTTACCCTTGAATAACCACCTACATTGACTTTGACCGACTATTGTTTGTACATTTCATGTTTGTATAAATTTTCATAACTTTTTATATATTTGTAATGCACATTCACTCTTTGTTGACACTCTTGATCTCTTATGATTTCTTTCTTTATCAGATGAAGCATTCATCGATGTACCACATCAATTTTTCCGATGGTACTAACTGATTGAATCAGAACCTCACCTCTATGGCTTGAACCATTTATTCACCTTGACACATGCTACTTTAATATAGAACCATATGGTTAGGCCCAAATATGAATAAGAAAATAGAGTACATTGTTGTTATCATCCTACTACATGACACTACTCAACTCCATATTTGAAACTTCATCATTTTCTTGTATTCAAGTCCTATCATCATCTCATAGTTGAATTTTTTTACCATGTTCATGATCCCTACGATTTTAGAAGGTACCTATAATTAAAAAATTTGTTAAGGAATTTTGAATCCATCACATTCATATATATTCTTAGAAGTGAAAATAAGTTTGTATACAATATTGAAAATGAATGTTTATATTGGAATCTATCAAATTAAAACAATAATTTTTATGATTTGTCTCATTAATGTAAGCATTTTTTTATATTATGATGATAGTATGAAATGTGTGTAAAATAAAGAAGAAATAACAAGTGCATCACATAATCACATAAACACATTGGAGATACATAGAAAGTGTGTGTGGGTGTGTGTGTGTGTGTGTGTGTGTGTGTGTGTGTGTGTCTGTGTGTGTGCGTGTTTGTGTGTAATAGTTACAAAACTGGGTACATTGATACATGTGGTTGGAATTCACTATAGTTGTTCCATAATAATATGTGTGTCATATAAAAAATTATGTATGTCCTACCCATATACATATGACATAAAATAAAATATGTGGGCCATTCCCATGTAGAAAAGGTATCCCACACTCCTATAACACTACAATGTAGGATTCCACAAATCCCCTCTTGGTAGGAGTTATCCCTTACCTAACTCTCTTAGAATCAAAATACACTCAATAATGTGGATATAAGATATAGAAGGCTTAGAAAGGTCATGGGATCCACACACTCACATCCACATAGGTAAAATTACAAATGAGGTGGCATGGTTGAACCAACACCCTTTTATATAGCCCAATCAAAATGTTCCTCAAGCTCGTATGGGAGATCTAAAGATCTATTTTCAAAATTTTCTTCACCATCAGGATTGCCGTATTTCCCCCTCCAAAGAAGTATGATCCATTCACTTTCCCAAAATTTTCACATTGGAACCCTTCTTCGTGTTACTCATTTTACAGGAACACTATCCCACTATGATTTGTTTATTCTTTTTTTCCTATAAGATTTATTTTCATCAGTGCTTTCACTTCAAGTATTCGATTTCATGTTTATAGGTACATGTCAAGATGCTGCCTTTATCTCTTGGATATATATGGCATTGAAATACTGAG
>JZKD02S1669134.1:23827-43160 GCA_000966675.3 Picea glauca | reverse complement strand
ATGTAGAAGGATGAGGAGTTGAGCTACCATTCATTGGACAACCGATCAAGATCAAGAAAGTCAATATTGGAACAGAGAGGACATCGAGGCTTGGAAATGTTGGAGATTACTGGGATGTTGCTACTATTGCAAGATAACAAAGTTACTACATGAATATCAGGACTTGTTTCCGACCAAGTTCACTAATATGAAGGGCATTAAAGGGCCTCTGGGAGAAATGAGGATCCCTTTGAAACCAGATGCAAGACCATTCAAACAAAGACCATACAGATTGAACCCTAAATATAAGGAGAAAGTGAAGATTGAGCTCAACAGAATGATGGAAGCAGAAAATATAGAAATTGTTGAAGAGTCAGAATGGATTAGCCCTATGGTGGTGTAAGACAAGAAGACATGAGAGATCAGGATCTACGTAGATCTTAGGAAGTTGAATGATGCCTATTTGCATGACCCCTTCCCTACACCATTCACTAACAAAGTGTTAGATAATGTGGGAGGCTAGGAGGTATATTCTTTTACAGATGGATTTTCAGGATACCATTAGATCCGGATTGCCAAGGAAGATCGTCATAAGACCACATTTGCAATAGAATGGGGATCCTACTAGTATACAGTGATGCCATTTGGATTGAATAATGCCCCAACCATCTTTCCCAGGGTGGTGGTAGAAGCATATTGAATGTCTAAGGCTAATGTTGGACAAATGCAAGCAGTGTCAAATTTCCTTGAATCTAAAGAAGTGCATCTTCTTATCACCATTTGGAGTTCCATTAGGTCATATTGTATGCAAGTATGGATTGATGTCCGATCCATCTAAAATTGCCATTATAGTTGAACTACCCCCTCCTACTTCAATCAAATAGTTTCACATTGCACTGGGACATACTGGATATTAAAAGAATTTCATTAAAGTATATGCACAGATTAAAACACCCATGGAGAAGATTTTGAAGAAAGACTGTCAATTTCACTGGATAGGGGAGTTCCATTAGAGCTTCAACACACTGAAAAAGAATTTGGTTACTACGCCTATTCTGGTTTTCCAAGATTGGAGCAAGGAGTTTCATGTGCATGTCGATGTGTCTTCTATTGCCTTAGGAGAAGTGTTAACACAACCCAGGGAAGGAGATATTGACCATCCATTAGATTTTGCAAGTAGGAAACTATCCACAACTGAGATTAATTACACCACCACTGAAAGAGAAGGGTTAGCCATGGTGTATGTGTTGTAGAAATTTCACCACTACTTGTTGGGGGGACACTTTAAAATATTTAATACTCACTCTGCGCTGAAATACCCAGTTAACAAGACAGTGTTGGGGGGGAGAATATGTAGATGGCTTCTACTATTTCAGGAATATGACTTTGATATCGTAGTTAAACCAGGAAGAATGAACAAAGGTCCTGACCACTTGTCAAGGTTGGAACATGGCGAAGAGCCGACCAGTTTGGAGGATGCACTGCCAGATGCACAATTATTGGCCATTAGAAATATTGATGACCACTTCAAATATATAGTCCAGTTCCTGTCAATAGGAATGGCACCTAGTGAGTATACAATTCCCCAGAAGAAACAACTAGTAGTGCGCACTACTAAATTTTCACTTATAGCTAGACAACTATACAAAATGGGACCTAGTGAGCTATTGAGAAGGTGTGTTATGGAGGCAGAGCGACCATTGATCCTTGTTGAAGCTCACGAAGGAATCGCTGGAGGACACTACACAGGGAAATAAACTATGCAAAAGGTTCTTAGAGGTGGACTTTGGTGGCCTACCTTACACATAGATGCTAAAGACTATTATAGAGCCTGTGATGTATGCCAAAGAGTTGGGAAACCGTCCAAACGAGATGAAATTCCCTTAGCACCACAAATGAACCTACAAGCATTTGAGAAATGGGCCATTGACTTTGTGGGAGCCATAAACCCACTAAGCAAGTGGACAGGAGAAAGGTACATAATTACTGTGACAAAATATTTGACCAGATGGGCTGAGGCAAGAGAAGTTAAGGATTGTAGTGAAACTACAGTTGCGTGCTTCACATTTGATGACATCATAACAAGGTTTGGATGCCCAAAGATCCTTATGAGTGATCAAGGCACACATTTCATAAATAAAATAGTTGAAGACCTGACTGAGGAATTTGTAGTCCACCATAAGAAGAGCACGCCTTAACATCCACAAGCAAATGGGACATTGGAAGCATTCAAAATAATCTTGGAGACAACGTTGATGAAGATTTGCAATGTTAATAGAGATGAATTGGATTTAAGAGTACCAGCGGTACTGTGGGCCTATAGAACCACTTGTAAGAAGCTAACAATGCAGACCCCTTTTAAGTTGGTGTATGGTTTCAAAGCCATTGTCCCCATGGAATACTTGATACCAAGCCTAAGAATTTTTTCCTTTACAGATATGAATGACACTGGCGTTGTTTGAGAAAGGCTTGCATAGTTGGTCGAACTAGAAGAAGACAGATTTATTGCAAGATTCCATTAGCAGGTACAAAAGGAAAGAGAGAAGGCCTACCATGACAGACACATTAAGAAGATGACATTTAAGCAAGGTGATATGGTATTGGTATATGATAGTAAATTCATGAAGAATCCAGGAAAGTTCATAATGCATTGGCTCAAGCCTTATGAGGTCGCCTATGTTACAGAAGGCAGAGTTGCGTAGTTGAATACTTTGAATGGAGAATGGAAGGAAGGTTTTGTGAATGGGAGCCGGTTGAAGTTGCATTATGAAAACTAGATGCCTCGAAGCTCTTATTAAAAGCATGATGAAAAGGCTCTAGGTACCAAGTGCAGTTGAAATTGGGTACCAGACACAGAAAAGACAATTTGCACAAGGAAGGAGAGGAGGCTTAAAGAAGAAAGAAAAGGTTGCACTGCACAGTCTGAAGTCGAAGTAAAATAGAAAGGTCATATCTGAAGTGCCTCAGGATGAGTCATAGGTGAGTGTTGGGGTCCTATTGGCCCTTGGCTATGAAAGAAAGAGAAGATCAAGGAAGAAAAGGAAAAATGTGAACTGCGCGGAAGACAAAGTGACTGTTACTGGGTCGAAGTGAGCAAAAGAGTAGAAAAGACAGAGCGAAGTAAGAGAAAGCAAGTCGTTGGATAAGGAGATCAAGGATGACAGATCAACAAGAAAAAAGGATCGTGTATAGCTCATCAAGAGGAAAAAGACACCATTGGATGCTTTGGAGCATTGCGTGAGAAGGAAGGAAAGACAGGCTGGCGAAGCCTTGAAAATGTGGGTCAATTTGACCTAGGGTTTTAGACACTTAGGGTTTTGGTATCTAGGATTTTTGACACCTAGGTTTCGACCTAAGGATGTTGGTGAGCTATTGTAACGTATAAATAGAGGTCTAAAGGACCTGGGATGGGTTGGTGTTATGATTGTTGGTTGTTATCTTTGTCATTGTGTGATCGAGTGAGTAATATTGAGTGAGAGAGAAGTGTTGAGTATGAGATCCTTCTATATTGTAAGATCTTTAGTTGGGTGCAAAGATCAACCCTGGAACTGGGTGTGTAGGGAGGGGAAATATAGCGAGGAGAAGAGAGAAGATATGCTATATGAGAGCGCAAACAATAATTGTATGCTTCATCTTAATATATTATAAATCACAGTTTTGTGGACGTAGCCCTAGAGAGAGGGTGAACCACGTATATTTTGTGTTGTGTGTGATTGTTGCCCCGTTCTTTGTCATTTGGTAGACCATTATTTCATTAATGTGTTAGATCTGATAGATAGTTATACAGAGTATATACGAACTTGTAATTGATATATGAATGATGTGTTGAGTTTGTATTGGATCCACTTGATATCCCCTTGGTTTTAGAGATCTATGTCCTACAACCCCCCCATAGCTGCTTCGGGTGAGACTACATCTGCTTTGCAGGTGTTGCCAAAAGGGCCAGTGATTAGGGCTTGTTGGTGCGCTCTTGGAGCTGAACCCTGGGTCCGCCCCTATGCCAACAACGTTTACTTCATGATTTTAGAGGTTTCAATACTTTGTGTCTTATGGGGTTTTCTTATCCTTTCCTTCCAGTTGATTCTATCTGACAATGAGGATAGATCTCGAACTAATCTAACAGTTGTTGTAACTCGATCTTTTACAAGGGATTCTTCTGTGTAGGCTCGAGATTCTATGCAACCTTCTACCTTATTGCTCTTAATCTTTGATCTCATCACCTGCACTATGTTGACATCAGTGAAAATATCATACCATTGTGTCCAACATATGGTAGGTTCCCTGGCCCTACCCTTTTCAGGGTTATAATTCTTCAAAATGGAATTTTAAGTACTCCATGTGATCTCATCACATTACCTAGTATTATTCTCATTCAGATATTCCTTTAAGATTTATTTCTCCATTATGCAATAATTTCACCCAGGCCCCCATGCATTTCGTTATTTGTAGCCAGTATATTTCCATCCCCAATGGTTACCTTGGTTTTATCTCCCCTTGCATTATTGACACCCATGTTGTTACAACCCATAGGATTGGATTCCAACTAGTGTACATCTTAGAGAATGAACTTCATACTTCTTTCTCGTCATCATTTTTACCCATCCTCTTGGACTCCCAATCATTTACATTTATATGGTTGTTTGTTCTTAATGAATTCATGCATTTTCATTGGCCTCTCATCTCCCCAAATATTAGTATATCATATACATTATGACTCATCATTCACCTACCTTTATATATACCAAACCAAGGGTGCCTCCCCCCACTTACTCTCAGTACTTGTACCTCCACAAGCCTAGCCATTTGAGCATACCACTAGGGAACCCATATCCATTTTTTTACATTCAACTCAATTGGTTTTAAATGTTTTCATTCATTTGTAATTNTGTAACCTTTCATTTAAATGATAATATTAAACTTTAAATAATATCATTTTTCATTTTTATTCTTTATTCATAATGCTCATGTTTTAACTCTTCTTTAATCATGACCATGTATCAGTTCATTAGTCTAAAGATCTCGAATTGTTGTGAATTCGAGTCTTAATAAAAAGGATCTCCCTTAAAATTAAAATTTGTGTGAACACAAGCTCGAAATCATGAGCTTATCCATTCCAAGCATTGTGTTGTTATTGCTTTCTTTGTTACCCCCTATTCTTCTACATGGGATTGTATTCAAATGTTCAAGGGCTTATTTACTTCTATCCCCTTTAGATTATTTACCTTATCACATGACCGGTGTTGGAACAAGGTTCTCTGGTACTTGGTCCATCAGGAATTTCATCTTTTGCAGTCAATCAATCCCCTTAGAGTATATTTCACTAAAGTGCGTATATTGTATTCACTAGTAGATCGGATGATCAATATTTAATCTTTCATTGGATGGAGGATCGTAGCTTAACAAGAGGATTCAAACAAATCAATGGTCAAGACTTAATATGTAGTCAAGTGGACAGTTGTCATTCACTTCGAGACTTTGGCATTTCGAGACTCTCGCCTTTGCAGTCTTCCAACTCTTCTAGAGAAAATTCTATCGAATGGTGTATCAACACTCCTTGTTTGATAACCTTCACATGTCTAGGAACTACGACCATAGACTTAGGTACAAAGGTGCTCCCATTCTCTTGGTATTTGACTATTCATGACTTAGAGACTCGAGGCTACTCAAACTCTGAGGTAGTTCAATCCCTCTGGAGTGTTTACCTACCGAATAAGTCATAAAGTTGTGGTGAATGCTTATTGTCAGTTATTAGTACACCTTACAATATCCTTCCACTGTACTTGATCGAATGATCAAAATTTATTTCGGTGGATCTTAGATCAACAACTAACATCAATTCATGACTTCATCCTTCGACACTTCAGGTAGTTTTTCTAGTAGGAAAAGGTGGTTATCCCGGAGGCTATAGTCCCAGACTGATGTGGCGTGTTGATGTCACCTATGATGACATGGAACCATAGTGGGTGTGCCATGTGTCACCTTGATTTACGACATTCATAGACCTTATGTACCATATGTCTTTGACACTTTTCATCAGTTTATTGGGCCACGTGTCCTTGCTGACTAGGATTTTAACTTTTCATTACTTCGTAGCCTCAAGAGTTTTCACACTTTTATACCATCCTTCAATCATTGTCAAAGTTCCGAATAGATCTATCACTATAGAACTTTCCTTATCTTGATCAGACGACTGACATTATTTTATGACTTTGGGATTTCATGGATTCTTACTTGTTTCCAGTAATCGCTGAAGTGGTGAAGCTCTGATGTACCAAAGCTTTATATCTCCTGCTTGATCCAATGACTGAGAACTGACCCAAACTTTCTCCACGAGATTTGACAGTCGACATTTGTTGGCCCTTGTCTATGAAATAAAGAGAAGATCAATGAAGAAAAGGCAAAATGTGAACTGTGTGGAAGACACAGTGACTATTACTAGGTCGAAGTGACCAAAAGAGCATAAAAGATGGAGCAAAGTAAGAGAAAGAAAGCCATTGGACGATGAGATCGGGGATGATAGATCAACAAGAAAGAAGGATCTTGGATAGCTCAGCAAGAGGAAAAAGCCACTGTTGGATTATTTGAAGCACCGCATGAGAAGGAAGGAAAGATAGGTTGACGAAGCCTTGAAAATGCAGGTCAAGTTGACCTAAGGTTTTAGTCACCTAGGGTTTTGGTATCTAGGTTTTTGACACCTAAGTTTCGAACTAAGGATGTCAGTGAGCTATTGTAATGCATAAATAGAGGTCTAAAGGGCCTGTGATGGGTTGGTGTTATGATTGTTGGTTATTGTCTTTGTCATTGTGTGATCGAGTCAGTAATATTGAGTGAGAGAGAAGTGTTGAGTATGAGAGCCTTATGTATTGTAAGATCTTCAGTTGGGTGTAGAGATCAACCCTGCAACTCGGTGCGTAGGGAGGGGAGAGATAGCGAGGAGAAGAGAGAAGATCTGCCAGTTGAGAGCGCAAACAAGAACTGTATGCTTCATCTTAAGATATTATAAAGCACAGTTATGTGGATGTAACCCTAGAGAGAGGGTGAACCATGTATATTTTCTGTTGTGTGTGATTGCTACCCTGTTCTTTGTCATTTGGTAGACCATTATTCCATTAATATGTTAGATATGATAGATAGTTCTGCGGAGTATATCCGAAATGGTAATTGATATATGAATGTTATGTTGAGGTTTTATTAGATCCACTTGATATCCCCTTGGTTGTAGACATATTTTTCCTATAACCCCCCCATAGTTGCTTCAGGTGAGACTGCATCTTCTTCGCAGGTGTTGCCGAAAGGGCCAGTAGTTAGGGCTTGTTGGTGCACTCTTGGAGATGAACCCTGCATCTGCCTCTGTGCCAACAAATGGTTTCGTTGTCGAGACATGAATATTCTTGAGGGAATGTCAAGGTGGTTTCCATCAAAGACAGAGATTCAGAAGTGGATAGAGGATCAAGAAAAGAACTTCGTTGAAGCCCATAACAAGAACCCTAATCTTAGTACAGAGGATTGGCTAGGGAGATATATATTTACTGATATACATGAGATTTTCTTTTGAGGAATCCATCAGGATCTATACAAATGGTTACCCAGGTTAGAAGATACCCAGTTTGAGATCAGATCAAGGCCACCTATGCTCTAGACACCGCCGTTAATCAAGAAGTTCAAGAGAGTTGATAATGTTGTGTCAAGAGCAGTAGATCATTGGTTTGATAACACCATTGGAGGGTACATCACCAAGTCTGTTCTTGACAAAGTAGAGTCATATAGCCAAGCCGAGAGATATTTCTTCAAGGGACCAAGAGGAAAATTTTTACATTTTTGGAAGCTGAGGATCAAGATGCTATTGGATGAGAAGAACATCTTGAAGATACAGTAGATTGGTAAGATATGGAAAAGCTAATGTTCAAGAATTCAGATAGAGACAATGACACAAAGGATGGACATACACGCAGTGGTAGAGTATTCATAGAAGTTCATCTTGTGAACTTGTTTAAGAAGAACTACGGGGACTATGGTTTCTATAGTGGAGAAGAGGTAGATCTAACGGGCGAAGGGTATTCAGAACCTTCTATGAAAGAGGAAGGGAAAGCTCAAGAACCTCACTGGGAAGAGACAAAAACTTCAGGATCTATGCAGACTGCTGAAGTAAGTACTATTATCCCTCCTCTTGATTCAGTAACATTAAGAAATTAGAGTAATCCAAGCCGCCAGAGCATTCAGAGCACTGTCACTAGTAGTCCACCACATACTTAGTCAGTAACCCTAGGAAGATCTATGGTAGATGATATGAGGCTCCCTATTTTTAGGGGAGATGGATCTGAAGATCCTGATTAGCACTGGTTTCTATGTGAAGCCGTATGGAATATTAATAATGTCACCGAAGAAGTTGTTAAAAGAACTCAGTTTAGTACTACCCTAAGGGATCACACACTGATCTGATACATGAAGCTTGTCCAAGGACTTGCATATCCTAAGCCACTGAATGAGACCAAGAATGTGTTGATTGCAGATTTCAAGAAACCCAAGTTGGAGTCACAATGTATTACAAAGCTGAAAGAGATCAAGAAGAAGGTAGTCGAACTTGTTTGGGAATTCGATCAGAGATTCAAGACCTTAACATGCTGATTGACTTTTCAGATCCCATATGAGCAGAACAAAGAATGGTTCATTGTTTCCCTCTTACCACACATCAGATTTCATCTAATGAAACAGAAGATTTCTTCATAGGATGAGGCGTTGGATAAATCCATGAAGTTAGAATCAGCCCCTATGGGAGAATCCAGCTCAAGTATGAGTCAAATATTGAGTCAACTAATAGTTTGTCTCTGCAGGTCGAAGATATGATGAAAGACAAGGGAAAATATAAAAGAGAAGACATCTGGTGTGTCAGATGCATATCATAAGGCCATGACAAGGAACAATGTCCCCTATTTCATGAATACTTGGCCTCTAGAGCTCTGAGCCCTTTGAAGCAAGTCACCCTTCCCTGGTGCGAGGTATGCAGAAATAGACATCACCCTGGTGAGTGCTATTACATGAAAAAATACGTTCAAACACCCACAAATTTGTATTGCACGTTTTGTAAGTCCTTAGGTAACAATGATAGGGATTGTAGGGCTTATGACCTCATTCATGAAAGATCAAGAGACATATACAAAATTCAAGGAGAATTACAACAAGAACGAAACACTATGCAGTATAACTCCCCTGGGAGAGGAAACTTCAATCCTCGTGGTGGGTTCATAGGATGAGGACAAGGAGGAGGCATAGGTTGAGGCCAAGGATAGATCATCTATTACAACTGTGCACAACCAAGACACTTGGCAAGGGACTATCATAACCCTTGTACCACTTTCATCTACTGCAACTCTTTCGAGCATGTCATTGAGGAATGTCCACCATTGCTTGCTAAACTTCAAGAGAAATGGGGACCTCAGTTGAACCCGCAAGTGAAACTGATATATGTTGAACCTCGTGGAGAATAACCTAGAGTAACTATTATCACTAGAGGAGGCGTTGTTACATGACAAGACACACTGACCCAAGGAAAGACTACAAAAGACTCAGGAGTCAGGAAAGCTATAGAGAAGACCCAAACTTTTGATGCAAAGAAATAAATAAAAATATTTGAAGAGGCAAGAAAACAATTCAAAGGAGACCAAGGTTCTTCATTAAAGACACGACCAGAAGTAAGATAATATGGAATGTCTCTGACATTCGATCAGTCTGCTTCGCGAAAATAAGGAAAAGAGGTAAGCAAGCTCATAGAATTTTTATATACTTGTATTAAGTTGATTCAGGATGAGAGCATTGTACAAGAGCTAAAAAATTTAATCAAATAGTATGGGATAGGAAGGATAGATCCTTTACTGAGTAAAGAAATACATCAACTATCTAAGAAGAGAAGGACAAATAAGGAACTACACTTGAATTCTCAGATAAGAGAATATGATATAGACTATATGGTCCTTGACTTAGGTTTAGAGGTCAATGCCATGATGAAGCAAACCTGGGCACTAATGGGAAAAACGAATTTGATCTATTCCCCTATGAGACTTAGGATGGCTAATTAGTAAGCTGTAAACCCCTTTAGAAGATTGGAACATGTCCCTGTGGACATCGACGAAGTAAGAACGCTTGCAGATTTTGAGGTAATTGAGATAGTTGATGACAACTGCCCTTACCCTGCACTGTTAGGAATTGATTGGGCTTTCAATAATTCCACTATGGTTGATTTAAAGAAAATACAAATGACATTTGAAAGGTATGGCCTTAGGGTCATTTCACCTTTATATCCAGATGAAGGTCAGTGATACATAGAACCTATCAGATAAGAAGACCGAACATATGAACTGGAAAACATATACAAATTAACAGCCAGACAACATGATTACATTAATCCTATGGCCGATGGAAACCTAAGCTGGAAAAGTGAAAGAACATGTTCATCAGATTCATAAGAAGCACTGGAGAACTTTTAGAACAAAATGTATCAAGTATCTATAAGTAAATGTGCTAGATTAACTAGAGATGTTCACTGGATCGGCACAACAGTAAGTAACTTACCCACTTTTGATGGTCTGAATCATTTAGAAACCTTCTTGTCAGAATTTGACGCAATTGTACCAACACAATAGATATTTTTGGAAATGGATGAGGCCTTGAAAGCAACACCAGCAATATGGTGGGGGACACACAAAAACAACATTACAGAATGGGTACAATGTCGTACCCTGATGACTGCGTGGTTCTCAGCACAAGTGGGAGGCTTCGAAGTTCGGTACACAGGTCGAATCTACCCAAAGGACCATGTGAAAAGTTATGAGGAAGCCTAGAGAATAATTCCTCAAGAGAAGTGGGTGCACAAGTTCATTAACACACTAGACACAACCCCTATCAACTGGTACCTTCAAGCAGAGTTGTGCCTCATCACTGCAGATTAGGAAGGTATGACTTAGAATTTTGTAACCACGTTCTTATTTGAAAGTCAATATCCTTCAGTAGACCAAGCGTTAAAGATTGTAAGAAAAAAAGTATTTGAGGAGGCCTCTATCCCCCCTTTAGAAAAATAAGAGGATGAATGGACTGCGCCTCTCCATAAACTGCAAGTTTGTTACAACATCAATGCTGATGAAGACGATGATCCTAGGAAGGTGAACATCACCAAAACAGAAGGCCAAAGATATGTAGAAGGATGAGGAGTTGAGCTACCATTCATTGGACAACCGATCAAGATCAAGAAAGTCAATATTGGAACAGAGAGGACATCGAGGCTTGGAAATGTTGGAGATTACTGGGATGTTGCTACTATTGCAAGATAACAAAGTTACTACATGAATATCAGGACTTGTTTCCGACCAAGTTCACTAATATGAAGGGCATTAAAGGGCCTCTGGGAGAAATGAGGATCCCTTTGAAACCAGATGCAAGACCATTCAAACAAAGACCATACAGATTGAACCCTAAATATAAGGAGAAAGTGAAGATTGAGCTCAACAGAATGATGGAAGCAGAAAATATAGAAATTGTTGAAGAGTCAGAATGGATTAGCCCTATGGTGGTGTAAGACAAGAAGACATGAGAGATCAGGATCTACGTAGATCTTAGGAAGTTGAATGATGCCTATTTGCATGACCCCTTCCCTACACCATTCACTAACAAAGTGTTAGATAATGTGGGAGGCTAGGAGGTATATTCTTTTACAGATGGATTTTCAGGATACCATTAGATCCGGATTGCCAAGGAAGATCGTCATAAGACCACATTTGCAATAGAATGGGGATCCTACTAGTATACAGTGATGCCATTTGGATTGAATAATGCCCCAACCATCTTTCCCAGGGTGGTGGTAGAAGCATATTGAATGTCTAAGGCTAATGTTGGACAAATGCAAGCAGTGTCAAATTTCCTTGAATCTAAAGAAGTGCATCTTCTTATCACCATTTGGAGTTCCATTAGGTCATATTGTATGCAAGTATGGATTGATGTCCGATCCATCTAAAATTGCCATTATAGTTGAACTACCCCCTCCTACTTCAATCAAATAGTTTCACATTGCACTGGGACATACTGGATATTAAAAGAATTTCATTAAAGTATATGCACAGATTAAAACACCCATGGAGAAGATTTTGAAGAAAGACTGTCAATTTCACTGGATAGGGGAGTTCCATTAGAGCTTCAACACACTGAAAAAGAATTTGGTTACTACGCCTATTCTGGTTTTCCAAGATTGGAGCAAGGAGTTTCATGTGCATGTCGATGTGTCTTCTATTGCCTTAGGAGAAGTGTTAACACAACCCAGGGAAGGAGATATTGACCATCCATTAGATTTTGCAAGTAGGAAACTATCCACAACTGAGATTAATTACACCACCACTGAAAGAGAAGGGTTAGCCATGGTGTATGTGTTGTAGAAATTTCACCACTACTTGTTGGGGGGACACTTTAAAATATTTAATACTCACTCTGCGCTGAAATACCCAGTTAACAAGACAGTGTTGGGGGGGAGAATATGTAGATGGCTTCTACTATTTCAGGAATATGACTTTGATATCGTAGTTAAACCAGGAAGAATGAACAAAGGTCCTGACCACTTGTCAAGGTTGGAACATGGCGAAGAGCCGACCAGTTTGGAGGATGCACTRCCAGATGCACARTTATTGGCCATTAGAAAKATTGATGACCACTTCAAAKATATAGTCCAGTTCCTGTCAATAGGAATGGCACCTAGTGAGTATACAATTCCCCAGAAGAAACAACTAGTAGTGYGCACTRCTAAATTTTCACTTATAGCTRGACAACTATACAAAATGGGACCTRGTGAGCTATTGAGAAGGTGTGTTWTGGAGGCAGAGMGACCATTGATCCTTGTTGAAGCTCACGAAGGAATCGCTGGAGGACACTACRCAGGGAAAKAAACTRTGCAAAAGGTTCTTAGAGGTGGACTTTGGTGGCCTACCTTACACATAGATGCTAAAGACTATTATAGAGCCTGTGATGTATGCCAAAGAGTTGGGAAACCGTCCAAAYGAGATGAAATTCCCTTAGCACCACAAMTGAMCCTACARGCATTTGAGAAATGGKCCATTGACTTTGTGGGASCCATAAACCCACTAAGCAAGTGGACAGGAGAAAGGTACATAATTACTGTGACAAAATATTTGACCAGATGGGCYGAGGCAAGAGAAGTTAAGGATTGTAGTGAAACTAYAGTTGCGTGCTTCACATTTGATGACATCATAAMAAGGTTTGGATGCCCAAAGATCCTTATGAGTGATCAAGGCACACATTTCATAAATAAAATAGTTGAAGACCTGACTGAGGAATTTGYAGTCCACCATAAGAAGAGCACGCCTTAACATCCACAAGMAAATGGGACATTGGAAGCATTCAAMAWRATCTTGGAGACAACGTTGATGAAGATTTGCAATGTTAATAGAGATGAMTKGGATTTAAGAGTACYARCGGTACTGTGGGCCTATAGAACCACTTGTAAGAAGCTAACAATGCAGACCCCTTTTAAGTTGGTGTATGGTTTCAAAGCCRTTGTCCCCATGGARTACTTGATACCAAGCCTAAGAATTTTTTCCTTTACAGATATGAATGACACTGGCGTTGTTTGAGAAAGGCTTGCATAGTTGGTCGAACTAGAAGAAGACAKATTTATTGCARGATTCCATTAGCAGGTACAAAAGGAAAGAGAGAAGGCCTACCATGACARACAMATTAAGAAGAWGRCATTTAAGCAAGGTGATATGGTATTGGTATATGAWAKTAAATTCATGAAKAATCCAGGAAAGTTCATAATGCATTGGCTCAAGCCTTATGAGGTCRCCTATGTTACAGAAGGMRGAGYTGCGYAGTTGRATACTTTGAATGGAGAATGGAAGGAAGGTTTWGTGAATGGGAGMCGGTTGAAGTTGCATTATGARAACTAGATGCCTCGMAGCTCTYAKTAAAAGCATGAKGAAAAGGSTCTAGGTACCARGTGCAGTTGAAATTGGGTACCAGACACAGAAAAGACAATTTGCACAAGGAAGGAGAGGAGGCTTARAGAAGAAAGAAAAGGTTGCACTGCAMAGTCTGAAGTCGAAGTAAAATAGAAAGGTCATATCTGAAGTGCCTCAGGATGAGTCATAGGTGAGTGTTGGGGKCCTATTGKCCCTTGGCTATGAAAGAAAGAGAAKATCAAGGAAGAAAAGGMAAAATGTGAACTGYGCGGAAGACAMAGTGACTGTTACTRGGTCGAAGTGAGCAAAAGAGTAGAAAAGACAGAGCGAAGTAAGAGAAAGCAAGTCGTTGGAYRAGGAGATCRAGGATGAYAGATCAACAAGAAAWAAGGATCGTGKATAKCTCATCAAGAGGAAAAAKMCACCRTTGGATKCTTTGGAGCATTGCGTGAGAAGGAAGGAAAGACAGGYTGGCGAAGCCTTGAAAAYGTGGGTCAATTTGACCTAGGGTTTTAGACACTTAGGGTTTTGGTATMTAGGATTTTTGACACCTAGGTTTCGACCTAAGGATGTTGGTGAGYTATTGTAAYGTATAAATAGAGGTCTAAAGGACCTGGGATGGGTTGGTGTTATGATTGTTGGTTGTTATCTTTGTCATTGTGTGATCGAGTGAGTAATATTGAGTGAGAGAGAAGTGTTGAGTATGAGATCCTTCTATATTGTAAGATCTTTAGTTGGGTGCAAAGATCAACCCTGGAACTGGGTGTGTAGGGAGGGGAAATATAGCGAGGAGAAGAGAGAAGATATGCTATATGAGAGCGCAAACAATAATTGTATGCTTCATCTTAATATATTATAAATCACAGTTTTGTGGACGTAGCCCTAGAGAGAGGGTGAACCACGTATATTTTGTGTTGTGTGTGATTGTTGCCCCGTTCTTTGTCATTTGGTAGACCATTATTTCATTAATGTGTTAGATCTGATAGATAGTTATACAGAGTATATACGAACTTGTAATTGATATATGAATGATGTGTTGAGTTTGTATTGGATCCACTTGATATCCCCTTGGTTTTAGAGATCTATGTCCTACAACCCCCCCATAGCTGCTTCGGGTGAGACTACATCTGCTTTGCAGGTGTTGCCAAAAGGGCCAGTGATTAGGGCTTGTTGGTGCGCTCTTGGAGCTGAACCCTGGGTCCGCCCCTATGCCAACAACGTTTACTTCATGATTTTAGAGGTTTCAATACTTTGTGTCTTATGGGGTTTTCTTATCCTTTCCTTCCAGTTGATTCTATCTGACAATGAGGATAGATCTCGAACTAATCTAACAGTTGTTGTAACTCGATCTTTTACAAGGGATTCTTCTGTGTAGGCTCGAGATTCTATGCAACCTTCTACCTTATTGCTCTTAATCTTTGATCTCATCACCTGCACTATGTTGACATCAGTGAAAATATCATACCATTGTGTCCAACATATGGTAGGTTCCCTGGCCCTACCCTTTTCAGGGTTATAATTCTTCAAAATGGAATTTTAAGTACTCCATGTGATCTCATCACATTACCTAGTATTATTCTCATTCAGATATTCCTTTAAGATTTATTTCTCCATTATGCAATAATTTCACCCAGGCCCCCATGCATTTCGTTATTTGTAGCCAGTATATTTCCATCCCCAATGGTTACCTTGGTTTTATCTCCCCTTGCATTATTGACACCCATGTTGTTACAACCCATAGGATTGGATTCCAACTAGTGTACATCTTAGAGAATGAACTTCATACTTCTTTCTCGTCATCATTTTTACCCATCCTCTTGGACTCCCAATCATTTACATTTATATGGTTGTTTGTTCTTAATGAATTCATGCATTTTCATTGGCCTCTCATCTCCCCAAATATTAGTATATCATATACATTATGACTCATCATTCACCTACCTTTATATATACCAAACCAAGGGTGCCTCCCCCCACTTACTCTCAGTACTTGTACCTCCACAAGCCTAGCCATTTGAGCATACCACTAGGGAACCCATATCCATTTTTTTACATTCAACTCAATTGGTTTTAAATGTTTTCATTCATTTGTAATTGCACAATACATATTTTTTATGAGAATAAATTATGCTTATTCCATTGTACCCAATGGAATCCTATACACCCAATGGTTGTCCTAGTCTCCCTTGGTCGGAGCATTCATAGTGAATCACCCATGCTTATATAATCCTATTTGATTGAAGCGCTTCTTGTATACCATTACCCTTCACTATGATCCTTGAAGTTTCCACCCTCAACTACCCATTTACATTCACTAAATACCAATTTTCCAAACACTTACTATTACTATCTAATTATTCCCCTAACATCAAATCATTACATGTACACTTGGTTTTAACGATCAACACTAAAATTTGTCAATCATACTCCACCCAAGGGAATTATTGAATCACAACCTCATTAACACTTTTCATCCTCATCCATAATTATCAATATCTACCACCATTATAGTTGGGTCTCTAGTCTATCTTAAATTTATTTTAAGGGACACATTGTCCATGAAAGTTTGTGTCTTCTTTTCCCAAAGGGGTTGGATCCAATGGTGGAAGGGGAGGAGTTTTTCACTGTTGGGCAAGGTTCAATTCTCATGAGGGATTTACCTGGAGCCATGGGGACACCTTGAGGTAGTGGTCGAATGTGTGGTTGCACCCAGAGATACCATATTAAATGGTATTGTGACCCATGCACACATAAGTGGATCAAAGCCCACCCCCATGTCCTTTAAATTTTAAAAATTACGCAATTAACCTCCACCAATGGTGAGCCTATTCATTCCCATGAAGACTTGGAGATGACACTGATGGATTATTACAAAGATCTCCTCACAGAACCTATCCCGGATAGATCTGAGGCCATAGCTAAGGTCACGCAGCATGTGCCCTCCCTTGTCACTCTGGAGAAAAACTCAGCTCTGCTCCAACCCATCACAATTGAGGAGGTGGATCAAGCGCTTCATGACACCCCAAATGAAAGGCTCCTGACCCCGATGGATTCACTAGTGATTTTTCCACCATTTTTGGCCGATGATAAGGGTAGAGGTGTGGGAAATCATTGAATATTCCCGATCTACAGGACAAGTCCTTCAGGCTCTCAATGCAACTTTCCTTAACCTCATCCCCAAATAGGGACAGGCTTACCATCCTAAGCAGTTCAAACCCATATCCCTCTACAACATCATCTATAAACTTCTAACGAAAGTGATTGCATGAAGACTCAAGCCCATCCTACCAACGATTATCTCTCCAGAGAAATCGGGCTATGTGGAAAGTAGACAAATCCTAGACAACGTCATCCTCGCTCATGAAGTGATCCACTCTTTGTAGAAGACCAGAACTCCAGGTATGCTCCTTAAACTAGATCTTTCTAAAGCCTTCGATAATTTAAGCTGGGACTATATGCGGGAAATTATCCTTACCTTTGGCTTCGACAGGCTCTGGGTGAATTGTATTCTGAATCTAACCTCCTCGGCTTTTTTTTTCCATCCTTATCAATGGATTTCCTTCTCACCCCTTCTCCCCTTCTAGAGGAATTAGACAAGGAGACCCTCTTTCCCCTTTCCTCTTCATCATTATGGCTGAGGGCCTTAGCCGCTCCATTCACGTAGCTATTGCAAGTAACTTGCTGACAGGTCTACCTTTGCATGGTATCTCCCCCCCTATCTCGCATATCCAATTTGTTGACGACACTCTAATGATGGGTACC
Source organism: Picea glauca (assembly GCA_000966675.3). Lineage (NCBI taxonomy): Eukaryota > Viridiplantae > Streptophyta > Pinopsida > Pinales > Pinaceae > Picea > Picea glauca. The sequence goes on along the minus strand of JZKD02S1669134.1, from coordinate 25,467 downwards.
CCTACAACACACGAATCCAACTCCCTCCTCTTGATCCTCCAAACCTTCTCTGACGCCTCAAGAATGGATTGTAATAAAGACAAGTCCCAAATCTTCTTCTTCAATACACCCCCTCTGATTCAATGCCATGTCTCTGATATCTTGGGTTTCAACCAAAGCTCCCTTCCGTGCAAATACCTTGGCATCCCCCTGATTGATAATTCCCTCAGGAGCTCCTCTTGGGAACAAACCCTTTCCTCTTTTACCAAAAGGCTATATTCCTGGACCTTCAAGGTACTAAACCTTCCCAGTCGTCTTATTCTCCTTCAAGCGGTTCTTCAAGCCCTTCCCATCTACACCTTTTCAGTGCTTGTTGCCCCAAAGTTTGTCCTCACAACCATAAAAAGATTACAGAGGAACTTCCTCTGGCAAGGCCTCAACACAGGAATAAAATAGCGTTGATAAGCTAGGAAAAACTCTGCCAACCCAAAGCATAGGGAGGCCTTGGACTACGAGACCCCTCCATCATGAATAAAGTCCTTAGTGCCAAGATCTGGTGGCGCTGGATAAAAAATCCCAAGAATCTCTGGGTGAGGCTCTGGAGAAGGAAATATGCACCCGATGTGGCGGAAAGGAATTTAATACGATGGAATGGGGACAAACCAGGATCCTTAATCTAGGCAACGGCTAAGCAGAATAGACATCTGGTAATCTGACATGATTTTTGGGAAATATGAAATGGGAAAACAACCCTCTTCTGGAAAGATTCCTGGTAGAAATGGCCAATTCTGGACCACGAGGATTGGGCTAAGCATATCAACACCCATTCTACACATGCAGGCCTAACAAAACTCACTGATGACATGAAATACAACCCCCTAGAGGACACCTGGCGACGCTAGCACTTAACAGGGAATGCCTGAACCTGGAGGCACACGTGGAACTGAGACCTTGACAGGATGAAATGTCCAAAAGGAAAATCCCCAAACTCACAGGAGAGGATATACTCTGATGGGGATATCCTCCATGGGGCACCTTCAGCATACAAGAGGCCTATCACATCAAAACTCAATCGGACCCTCTACCCACAAGGAAGGTGTGGAGAAAAATATGGGACCTTAAACATTGGCCTAAAATCACCCTCTTTCTCTAGCTCGTCGCCCATTCGAGCATTCTCACCTGGGATAACCTCACAAAAAGAGGATTTGTTGGGACATCTATCTGCATGCTCTATGGAGAAGCAACTAAAACCATGAATCATCTCCTCAACTCTTGCCCCTATACTACTCAAATCTGGGATCAAAGTGCGCTTATTATGCGTACCTCAGATCGTAAAAGAGACATCATCATTGATACAATTACGGAATGGAGGGACCAAGTGTTTCAATCTTCCTTCCTAAATCGTATATGGAAAATTCTTCCAGGCTTCATTCTTTGGCAGGTATGGAAGGAAAGAAATAGAAGGCTTTTCAAGAATGATTCCCTCCCGTGGCACCACTACTGGAACCAACGTCACCTCAATATTATGGAAACTCTCAACCTTCAGCATTGGTCTGAAAAAGATCTGATCAACAACCCCATAGAACTTTTGATACTTCAATACTGGAAGCCCTCCCCAATTCTTCACCCACTTTCCCCCGCTTCTTCTCCTCCCCCTCCCT
>JZKD02S1669123.1:124361-139861 GCA_000966675.3 Picea glauca | reverse complement strand
CAGCACCAACGCCTTCCCTGGAACAGGCTCCATCAAAAAACATTTTCCAAACGGGGGTGATGGGGGAAGGAAGTTTGCGAGGAGAGGTGGGTTGCTTTCTAAGTTCGAGAGGGGGTTCGGGAGCATTGGTAAGCTGTAATAAACTGGAGCCTAAATCAGTGTCCAAGGCAAAGATGGGATGGTTGGTAGGGTTGGCTTCATCACTGATTATGTAGGCCAGTTGGGCTTCCTGATACAGTCTTCTATGCTCTCCTCCAAACATTGGAATAGTGGCATATGTGAGATCCATCTGCAAGGTTCCCCCCAGTCTCTTTATCCAAGATCTTGATAGCAACATACCAAACTTAGGGGGGACATCAGCCACTACAATATCCATGACCACACTTTTCATGGGCAACTGAAACAAGGTCACAACCAGGTCTTTGATAACCCCGAGACATTGAACTCTCCTGGAGTCAAACGAATAGAGGTCATGATAGGCTCGGGTGACTTCCAGTCCTAGCTGTTCCATGACGGTTTTGGGCATGAGGTTGTGAGAAGCTCCTGAGTCCATCAAACAGTTGTGCAGTACCTTTTCATGTATGTTCAGGGATGTGTAGAAGGGAGGGGATGAATCATCTCTATCTTCTACCATGGGTCCTAGGATAACTGTTGGCTTTTCGTCTTGGAGGTTTATGGAGTCTATGGGAAGGCATGAGGCTTCAGACTGTAAAAGCTCAGAGAAGCATTTTTTAAATTCTCCATATTTGATTAGCTCGGTGAGGGGCACAGGGATTCTGATCTTTTGAATCTCATGTCCGAAATTAAAAAGAGATGTAGTCTTTGAGATTTCTCTTACTTCGAGAGCGTGGTTCTGAATCATAGGAGAGAGGGGTTGGGTCTTCTTACCTTTGTGGTCGTCTGCTGCTTCATTAGCGGGCTTCTTTGTTCTGGTAGACTGCTCGAGGACATAAGGTGATGTTGTCTTTTTGTTGGATCTCAAGTTATACCTGCCTTGGCCACCAGTGGTCTTGTCTCCCTTGCTCAACTCATTTAGTTGACTGTCCATGAGAGACTCCTCGTATGCTGATTGAGTGAGGTGAGGAAAAGGAGGAGTGTCTCCGAAACAATGGATTTCATGATCGGGCTCATCTGTTTCCCCTTCTTCCTCCTCGGCCACAAAATTGTTTTGAAAAGGGGCCTGAATCTTCTGGTCCTCTCTGTCTCTTCCCTTCTCTCTTTGCATATTCGGGGGAGTAAAATTATTTGGTCTCTTGAACCCTCCTTTATTTTCGGCGATTTGAGGGCCTTTATATGCTTGCCTCCCTTCCACTCTCATTCTTTCCATCTCTGCGGACAGAGACTTCACCATTTTAGTCAGCTCATCCACTTGAGGGTTGGACACCAATGGGCCAGAAGTTGAAGCTTCTGACCTTCCTTTTCTTTTGTCCGCATCGGCCTTGTTCCTCAGTCTGTCAGCTGCTAATACATTGGATTCCACTTCTATGGCCATGTCTTGCATTTAGGATAAGGAGGTGGCTCTTATTTCTCTCAACAAAAGGCAGAAATCAGGGTCAAATGCACCAGCGTAGGAAATTTGGGCAGAGGCTTCTGAAGGCTTTATCTCGGCAGGGATTTTATTATACATTTTATTGAATCTTTTGGAGAAGTCAGAGGCAGACTCTCCTTCCATTTTCTTCAGAGACCCAAACTCTGTCATGTAATACATGAAATCTTTCCTATCTCCCCACTGCCTTAGGAAAACACTATCCAGGGCTTCAATTCCAGCAATAGATCCGGGGGTCAATCCTCTAAACCATTTCCTCACCTCGTCGTCCAGGATTTGGACAAAGACTCTCATCTAGACATCTTCATTTTCGATGTTGAGGTTATCTGCATAACTGTAGAAAGTAGCCAGGTGCTCTTCGGCAGTTATGTTTCCAACGTGTAGTGGAGATCAAGAGAGGATTTAAGGCGGAGGCCAACGAACTCAGGTTGGCAGGCACTTCTCTTCGTGCAGGAGTGGGAAGATCCACTGCAGCCAAGGGTCTTCGCTGATAGACAGATTCATGGGAGAGGGGAGTGACAAGGATTTCTCCCTCCAATCCCAGATCAGGAGGGGGGACCTCAGCAGGAACACTCCCGAAATTTAAAGAGCGGGAAACTTCAGAAAACAGTCTGTTGGGAAGCTGAGGAGAAGAAAATGGAGTTTCTACAGAAGGGGATAGCGGATTACCTGGTTCGACGATGGAAGTTTCTCCTTCAGAGGCCTTTCCCTTTCTGAGCGCCGCCTCTGGATTTGGTTCAGGCGTAGCTAGAGGCAGCTGTGGATGAGACCGCGTATGCCTGCCTCTGAAAGCCACAATTAACAGAGCAGGTTCTCCCCAGCGGAGTTGTCACAATGGAGTCGCCAGGTGCAAATTAGCAATCTTGAAAGGCTCCGATAATCTGATGCACCTTCGGATTCAGAGGCTCAATGTCGTTCTACCCAGGGAAAATCTTCAATTTCGTCCCCGGCAACAGCGCCAGAAATGTTAACGTCGGAAGTCACTCCTGGATTGCTTGCAGGAGCAGAGCCCGACACCCATTAGTTTAATGTCACGAATTGTTTAATGGGGTGATCAAATGGAGGTTAACTCGAAACAACGCGGTTCTAACTCTGAAACTAGGCCAGGCATGCATGGAAAAGTGAGGTCTTAAGTAACTCCAGACAGTGAGTTGTAGTAAGGGCGACTAGGGGGAAGACTTGTATAGGAAAACTGCAAAGGTCTGCTGTAACATCGGGTTCCTAACAGACTGTGGAAGAAGACATTTAAATGCAAGATCTTCTTACATTCAGACGCGAAAAACCAGAGAAAACAATAATTCCACAATAAATCCCTTATCATAACACAATTTCCATAATTCGTGCGAATCAGTCGAACATGAACCCTCTTAGCATAAGACGAAAACCAGATGGAATGAGAAGGTTGTCTTTCATTAAGCAAGAATTCTTACATATAGATGCATAACTAGAGAACTAGAATGTGTTAAAACTTTACAAGCGGGAGCTTCGCTCTACCATCGATACCTTCAAAAATACCAAAAACTGAATACATATACTTGGGCAGATTTTCCCAACAGAGGCGCGCTCGCCCTCGAAGGCGTTGCATCTCTTCAATCAATCTCTGGGCAGAAGCCCTTCACCTGACGTTTCCTTAACTGCGCATGGCTCCTGCAGGGGGAGTAGCTGAGACATTAATGGCCAAAATGGCGTGTGCATATTTCTCTGACTAATCGAGGAATTCGTCATGGCTTCTCTGGAGAAAAAAGTACACGGAACTCCTTCGAGCAGAACGCTTGCCGGACCCTCCATACTTCGAATTTAATGAGTGAAAGGAGGTTTCAACCACCCGATAACATCTTCATTTACTTTAAGCGAAAACCAGGAGCGAAATCGCTCCGGACGACATCTGGAAATCGTGGCGACACTTTCGGCAACGGGAAACGATGCCTTTTAGGCCCTTCTTGATTACCCCTTTAATTTCTCAAGTGACTGTGGCTGCAACTGCGTGCTTATCCCCAAAGCGCTTTCGGCGCTCGCGATCGGAAGAGGTTTACACTTGATCCTTGGAATTGCGATGAGAGAAACGCCGAGGCGGATTTAATCTGGCGACACGCGCCCTCTGGATCTGACGGTTCCGATTTCTCCCGACAATGTTGTGGGCCCCAGGTCCTGAACGCTCTCACCATCTCGTGCATCGGGAAAAGGTGGAGGTGCTTCTTGTGTTTCGAAGTTGCGATAGGCGAAAGGCGAGGGGCCTAATCGCGTGTGCCAAGTGTCCCGTGTAGATGAATGGCTGAAATTGTTCCCCGATATTGTGGGCCCACCTTTCTGGCCGACGCTCTCCTTATGTGACCGTTGGCTAGGGTCCACGTACTAGCACCTCTCTCTACTCGTGACCTCGCGAGTGGAGTATCAGAATTTGGCATCCTCCCTTCGCGAAGTCCCGAGACGCAATGGTCAGCGACGGTTGACTTCCTCCGGACACTTCTCGCAACTCGCAATCTCGCGCCACCAAAGACATGGTCCGTCCTCCGAAATCACGAACCCCGAGATCGAGAAAAACACTGCGCTTGAACCGCTTGCGATCAACGGCCCTTGCAACTTCACAAGTGCCTCCCGAAGGATTCCGTCCGTTGAATTCCTTAAAACTTTAAGCACTATGCTTGACGAGACTTGGTTAATCTGCAATTGCCTGTCAATCGTTGTTCTACTCTGTCGTTGAATTCTTTCCGCTGAAGAATGAGATGCCCGCTCGCTTGATTTTAAGTCCGAAAAGGACTTCTTCTGTATGTTGTGCTTGGGCGCTCCTCGAGCAACCTGCAGACATGTGTATCCCGATGCCGAAGACAAGAAATGTTGCTAACACATGATAGGGAGTTCTAGAAGTGGAGAATGCAGTCGGAGTGTGATGAGAAAATGATTATGATCATAGTAGTACAACATCAACAAGGTAACATCTCTTTGAGAGTTGTATGGGACCCTATGATTGCAGTTGTTGACAGCTTGACAGCCGACACCGATGGGATTGTTGGTTTACATAGGTTTGGTTGTTGGGAGGAGTGGTCTTATGAGGAGTTGATCAAGTTCATACAACGTATGTTCGCTTGGTTGATCAGGAACAATCAGGGAGGGTCTGGCGATAACATCTCGTAGGTTCTTCCTATGAGCGGAGGATACACATTTTCCAGGAAGGTTTGGGACCCAGATATCACTTTGAGACAGGCTCAGTCACTAGAGCATCAGATTGTGATACAATTTCTTGAGGACAAGCAATCTTGGGGTGGGAGGATTTTTAAGTCCCCTTTTTGGAAAAAAAACAAATATTTAATTAATTATTTCATTATGTTGCCTAAAGGTAAATTTGGCAACTAATATTAAATTAATTATTATTTAATTTTAAGTGACTTAATCAAAATAACCTTATAAGGTCACTTTAAATAAAAATCTCTTCTAGAAGCTTTGAGAAGGCTAGGTTAGATCTCTCTAGAAAGATCCACGGAGCCTTTAAAAGGAGAGGAGAGCAAGTCATTTGAGCAGATTAGATTTGGATCATTTTCTTGTGGAGTGCTCGGTGAACCAGGGTTTTCATTAGGGTTTTGGAAAAATCCTTTCATTGGAGTTTGGCTTCAATGGTGAGACTATCCACCCTAGTTAAACAAAGAGGGGAATCCATCCAGGGTTTCCATTGGAGCTTCAGTGCAGTTTCATCTTTGGTGTTCTATTTGGAAAGATCGATCATTGTTCCAGGTTATGTTTGTTATTATTGATGTATTGATGTTGCTATAGCAACCATTTCTGCTTATAAAGTTGTATTCAGTTATCCCGTAATAATAAAATGCCCCTGCTATCTCTTCCATTTATGTGTACTTTGGTGTGTATATGATATGTTTGAAGAAATTACAAGGGTTTGTAGCAAAAATCATGCCCTAATTTTATTAAAACCCTAGTTTTCTTATAAACAGGATCTTATAGTGGTATCAAAGCATGATTTTCGACAGTTGTGGAGGTTACCAAATGACCATCATCAAGGTTATTTTTGAATAACAAAAATCATTCAAATTTCTTCAGCGTGGTTCTATGGGATGAGTTATTGTTTTGGTTAGTGGCTGCATTTTTATGGTTGTTGAGGGTTGTATCTTCCATTCAGTAGCATATCTGAGCTCCTCATTTGGTTGAGTTCTTAATTGTTGAGTTTTGGGTCCAATAACACATACAAGATACATTTTGGTGCAGGAAGAAACGATGGTGTGCAATAGTATACATGAGTCCTCGTTAACACATGGTGGTGATGGTGGAGCTTCAGGGCATTTTCTCCAGGGAGACCTCCTGACAGAGTCCTTGATTTTATCATTGGGATCGAACACAGTTGTGGATTGATCAACGTTGAGATTCCTTGGTTGTGTAAGGTACATGATAGGGAGTTCCAGGAGTGGAGAGTGCATTCGGAGTGTGATGAGCAGATGATTATGATAAGAGTAGTGCAACATCAGCAAGGTGGCATCTCTTTGAGAGTGGTATGGGACCTTGATATCACAGTTGTTGACAACTTGACAACCAACACCGATGGGATTGTTGGTTTATGTAGGTTTGGTTGTTGGGAGGAGTGGTCTTCTGAGGAGTTGATCGATTTCATACAACTTCTGTTCGTTTGGTTGACCAGGAACAGTCAGGCAGGGTCTTGTGACAGCACCTCACAAGTTCGTGCTACGAGCAGAGGATACACATTTTCCAGGAAGGTTTGGGACCTAGGTATCACTTTGAGACAGGCTCAGTCGATGGAGCATCAGATTATGATAACATTGCTTGAGGACAATCAATATTGGGGTGGGAGGATTTGTAATGTCCCCTTTTTGGAAAAAACAAATATTTAATTAATTATTTCATTATGTTGCCTAAAGTTAAATTTGGCAACTAATATTAAATTAATTATTATTTAATTTTAAGTAACTTAATCAAAATAACCTTATAAAGACACTTTAAATAAAGTGCTCTTCTAGAAGCTTTGAGAAGACTAGGTTAGATCTCTCTAGAAAGATCCACAGAGCCTTTAAAAGCAGAGGAGAGCAAGTCATTTGGGCAAATTNAAAAAAAACAAATATTTAATTAATTATTTCATTATGTTGCCTAAAGGTAAATTTGGCAACTAATATTAAATTAATTATTATTTAATTTTAAGTGACTTAATCAAAATAACCTTATAAGGTCACTTTAAATAAAAATCTCTTCTAGAAGCTTTGAGAAGGCTAGGTTAGATCTCTCTAGAAAGATCCACGGAGCCTTTAAAAGGAGAGGAGAGCAAGTCATTTGAGCAGATTAGATTTGGATCATTTTCTTGTGGAGTGCTCGGTGAACCAGGGTTTTCATTAGGGTTTTGGAAAAATCCTTTCATTGGAGTTTGGCTTCAATGGTGAGACTATCCACCCTAGTTAAACAAAGAGGGGAATCCATCCAGGGTTTCCATTGGAGCTTCAGTGCAGTTTCATCTTTGGTGTTCTATTTGGAAAGATCGATCATTGTTCCAGGTTATGTTTGTTATTATTGATGTATTGATGTTGCTATAGCAACCATTTCTGCTTATAAAGTTGTATTCAGTTATCCCGTAATAATAAAATGCCCCTGCTATCTCTTCCATTTATGTGTACTTTGGTGTGTATATGATATGTTTGAAGAAATTACAAGGGTTTGTAGCAAAAATCATGCCCTAATTTTATTAAAACCCTAGTTTTCTTATAAACAGGATCTTATAGTGGTATCAAAGCATGATTTTCGACAGTTGTGGAGGTTACCAAATGACCATCATCAAGGTTATTTTCGAATAACAAAAATCATTCAAATTTCTTCAGCGTGCTTCTATGGGATGAGTTATTGTTTTGGTTAATGGCTGCATTTTTATGGTTGTTGAGGGTTGTATCTTCCATTTGGTAGCAGATCTGAGCTCCTCATTTGGTTGAGTTCTTAATTGTTGACTGTTGGGTCCAATAACACATATAAGATACATTTTGGTGCAGGAAGAAACGATGGTGTGCAATAGTATACATGAGTCCTCATTAACACATGGTGGTGATGGTGGAGCTTCAGGGCGTTTTCTCTAGGGAGACCTCCTGACAGAGTCCTTGATTTTATCATTGGGATCGAACACAATTGTGGATTGATCGATGTTGAGATTCCTTGGTTGTGTAGGGTACATGATAGGGAGTTCCAAGAGTGGAGAGTGCATTCAGAGTGTGATGAGCAAATGATTATGATAAGAGTAGTGCAACATCAACAAGGTGGCATCACTTTGAGAGTGGTATGGGACCCTGGGATCACAGTTGTTGACAACTTGACAACCAACACCGATGGGATTGTTGGTTTACGTAGGTTTGGTTGTTGGGAGGAGTGGTCTTATGAGGAGTTGATTGAGTTCATACAACTTATGTTCGCTTGGTTGATCAAGAACAATCATGCAGGGTCTTGCGATAGCACCTCCTAGGTTCGTGCTACAAGCGGAGGATACACATTTTCTAGGAAGGTTTGGGACCCAGGTATCACTTAGAGACAAGCTCAGTCGATGGAACATCTGATTTTGATACCATTGTTGAGGACAAGCAATCTTGGGGCAGGAAGATTTGTAATGTCCCCTTTTTGGAAAAAACAAATATTTAATTAATTATTTCATTATGTTGCCTAAAGTTAAATTTGACAACTAATATTAAATTAATTATTATTTAATTTTAAGTGACTTAATCAAAATAACCTTATAAAGTCACTTTAAATAAAGTGCTCTTCTATAAGTTTTGAGAAGGCTAGGTTAGATCTCTCTAGAAAGATCCACAGAGCCTTTAAAAGGAGAGGAGAGCAAGTCATTTGGGCAGATTAGATTTGGATCATTTTCTTGTGGAGTGCTCGGTGAGCCAGGGTTTTCGTTAGGGTTTTGGAAAAACCCTTTCATTGGAGTTTGGCTTCGGTGGTGAGACTATCCACCCTAGTTAAACAAAGAGGGGAATCCATCTAGGGTTTCCATTGGACCTTCAGTCTAGTTTAGCTTCAGTCCAGTTTCATCTTTGGTGTTCTATTTGGAATGATCGGGCATTGTTCCAGGTTATCTTTGTTATTATTGTTGTATTTATGTTGCTATAGCAACCATTTCTTCTTATAAAGTTGTATTTGGTGATCTTGTAATAATAAAATGCCCCTATTATCTCTTCCATTTATGTGTACTTTGGTGCGTATATGATATGTTTGAAGAAATTACAAGGGTTTGTAGCAAAATTAATGCCCTAATTTTATTAAAACCCTAGTTTTCATATAAACATGATGTTATAGTAGTATCAAAGCATGATTTTCGACAGTTGTGGAGGTTACCAAATGACCATCATCAAGGTTATTTCCGAATAAAAAAAGTCATTCAAATTTCTTCAACGTGTTTCTATGGGATGAGTTATTGTTTTGGTTAGTGGTTGCATTTGTACGGTTGTTGAGGGTTGTATCTTCCATTTGGTAGCATATCTAAGCTCCTCATTTGGTTGAGTTATTAATTGTTGAGTGTTGGGTCTAATAACACATACAAGATACACACTAGTGTAGGAGGACATAGTGGTGTGCAACATTATACAAGAGTCCTCGTTGACACATGGTGGTGTACGGTTGAGCTTCAGGGTGTTTCCTCCAGAGAGACCTCCTGACAGAGTCCTTGATTTTATCATTGGGATCGAGGACAGTTGTGGATTGATGGACGTTGAGATTTCTTGGTTGTGTAGGGTCCATGATAGGGAGTTCCAGGAGTGGAGAGTGTAGTCAGAGTGTGATGAGAAGATGATTATGATCAGAGTAGTGCAACATCAGCAAGGTGGCATCTCTTTGAGAGTGGTATGGGACCCTAGGATTGCAGTTGTTGACAGATTGATAGCCGACACCGATGGGATTGTTGGTTTACGTAGGTTTGGTTGTTGGGAGGAGTGGTATTCTGAGGAGTTTATCGAGTTCATACAACTTATGTTCGCTTGGTTGATCAAGAACAATCATGCAAGGTCTTGCGATAGCACCTCCTAGGTTCGTGCTACAAGCGGAGGATACACATTTTCCAGGAAGGTTTGGGACCCAGGTATCAGTTTGAGACAGGCTCAGTCGATGGAACATCTGATTGTGATACCATTGCTTGAGGACAAGCAATCTTGGGGCGGGAAGATTTGTAATTTCCCCTTTTTGGAAAAAACAAATATTTAATTAATTATTTCATTATGTTGCCTAAAGTTAAATTTGGCAACTAATATTAAATTAATTATTATTTAATTTTAAGTGACTTAATCAAAATAACCTTATAAAGTCACTTTAAATAAAGTGCTCTTCTATAAGTTTTGAGAAGGCTAGGTTAGATCTCTCTAGAAAGATCCACAGAGCCTTTAAAAGGAGAGGAGAGCAAGTCATTTGGGCAGATTAGATTTGGATCATTTTCTTGTGGAGTGCTCGGTGAGCTAGGGTTTTCGTTAGGGTTTTGGAAAAACCCTTTCATTGGAGTTTGGCTTCGGCGGTGAGACTATCCACCCTAGTTAAACAAAGAGGGGAATCCATCCAGGGTTTCCATTGGAGCTTCAGTCTAGTTTACCTTCAATCCAGTTTCATCTTTGGTGTTCTATTTGGAAAGATCGGGCACTGTTCCAGGTTATGTTTGTTATTATTGTTGTATTTATGTTGCTATAGAAACCATTTCTTCTTATAAAGTTGTATTTGGTGATCCCGTAATAATAAAATGCCCATGTTATCTCTTCCATTTATGCGTACTTTGGTGCGTATATGATATGTTTGAATAAATTACAAGGGTTTGTAGCAAAATTAATGCCCTAATTTGATTAAAACTCTAGTTTTATTATAAACGAGATCTTACAGTGGTATCAAAGCATGATTTTAGACAGTTGTGGAGGTTACCAAATGATCATCATCAAGGTTATTTCCGAATAACAAAAATCATTCAAATTTCTTCAGCGTGCTTCTATGGGATGAGTTATTGTTTTGGTTAGTGGCTGCATTTTTACAGTTGTTGAGGGTTGTATCTTCCATTCGGTAGTAGATTTGAGCTCCTCATTTGGTTGAGTTCTTAATTACTGAGTTGGATCCTCTAATTTTAAGAAAAATTTTCATGAGAGGGTCGAGTCCTTATTGTTGGGAACTATATTTCAATTTATGGGCACAATCCTTTATGTGTTGGGCACATTTGTTTCTGTGATTGAGCCATTGTCTTATGTGGGAGGTCGAGATGATCATTTCTGGCTCATTTTAATTATTGTGGTTTGTTATCTCTGCACGGGGGAGAAACCAATACACTGTACTGAAGCCTGGAAGGGCCAACTTCATTCCTGAGCTATTTTCTCATTGATTAGGAGATGTTTTGGCTATGAGAAGTCATGCTAGCTCTATGGACAAATTTATTTGATAGTTGGGACAAGATTGTGACTGCAGAGTCCAAGTTGGGTTGTGAAAGGGCCGAAAATCCTTGTGAGATCTCATATTTCCCTTACGTTAGGCCATTTCCTTACCTGTATAGGTTGTATTGATTGAAAGAAGGCGAAATATCTTCAAAAAATGGATGTACTCTCTTTGTTGGGCGAATCACTTCACCATTGAGTTGATTTCCTCCATCTCAAGGCTGAGTTTGGGAAGTATAAAGGTCGACTTGCATAAAGGGGGTCAAATTCTATGTGTTTGGGTTGAGTGTCTTCATTCTAGGCGTTTTTTGTAACTGTTGGGTGCCTACACTTGTACAGAGTTTCCTTCACTGCCATTTCTCTACATTGGAAACGAGTCTTCTTTGGCTAAGTTTACCCAGTGGATAAATCGCCCTTGTGACTGTGTCTTGTTGTTGTGTTGGACACGATTTTCTGTTGTCTGGAGGTGAGAAATAAGGAGCCATCACTCTCTACATATTTCCCACTTCTGTGATCACTGCATACTTCTTAGTGGGGCGCATTACTCAACTTGGGTATCGATTTATTCACCTCAGGGCAGTCCCTTATATGTTGGCCGATATTTATTATATACATATATGTATGGGATGCGTTCTTGAGGGCTGAGTTATGGTTATTGGAGTGAATAGCCTTGTAGGAGATTGATGTTTATCTCTGTCATTACTACAACTTTGGTTCATTTACACTCACAGGATTGTTCTCTCTGCCTATTGTGGTCTATTTATATTTATACAGTGGTGTATAGAGAAGCACTATCCTACTATCTGGATGAGTTGGGATGATTTATTTCATCAAGGGGGACGATTTCCCTCATTTCTGAGCGTATCTACACTTGTTGGAAAACTAATCTCAGACTTTGAACGAGTTTTTTTTATATTCCTGGGTCATGCTTTTCCATGGTCTAATTTATTTTTCTGTTATGTGCGCATTTCCTATGACCAGAGGGCAAACTTTACTCCCAGGACCAAGCTTCATCAGTTTTGAACATTATTATGCATGTGTGGTCAATTCTCCTATTGTTCTATGGTTGAATGAGGTGCAAAGAGACAATGCACCAGCATTGGTCAAGTTGCTATGTATCTGGGTCAAGATATTTGTGGCGAGACATTGTGTGGCTGGGTATATTCAATGCTATATGGGGGGCGATTTGGACTATTATCTACAACCCATCTACTCTAGTATTTGCAAGCAATCCCTGTGAGTTTTTACAATTGTTGTTATCTTTTTATGTTGGAATAAATTAATTAAATCTCTGTTGTTTTTACATAAGTGGTATTAATGGACATTATTTTGGGAAGACTATCAGTGACAACCATCAATTTTTTAGGAGATTATGCAAGAGTTTCTACTTGTATGCAACTTATATTGCTACCTGGGTGAGTTATTTGCAGCTACAACACTAGTGTATGAGCAATACGCCTTGGAAAAAGTGCCATATATTTTTATATAGGTTAAACACAACAAAACATAGTTATAATTTGTGGGTAGATGTGAGTTTCTTGTGAAGAAAGGAGTGAAAACCATCAAATCATATCCTTTTTGGTTTAAGGCTACAGTCATAACGTTATATGAGCAATTTGCAGTAACCTAACCATCTTCAGATCATGACTGTAACAAATACAAATTTTCAGTTGGGATGGAAAAAAAGTCATTGATGGGAAGGAATTTGGTCAATTCATCAAAGTGTTTGATGGAACTACCCAAAAAAAATAATTAGATTTAATTGGGTTTGAGGAAGATGAAAAACTCTGAAAAACTTAGGGTAGAACTTTGGCAAATCATGCAAGCGTATCAAAAAATCTTAGAAACCTTGTTGGAACATCCAGAGTGGTTCAGGGAGGTGGTAAAAGGATCCAAAACCGTTGTTGAAGCAGAAACATCACATCAGGATAGGAACTTGGGAAAGCCTCAGGTTGACTGTTTGGAGCATGTAGTTGGCCATGATAGGGATGTGTACATGGAATATTATTGAGCGGTAGACATTGATGAAATATTTTATGCTAGTGTATTGATAGAGATTTTCACTAGTACCGAGCAGGAAGGGGCATCATTTGGTCCCAACGATGATGACTACGAGAGGGATGACACAACAACATCTAGTGCAACATTGGAATTGGTCGGTGGAGCCCAGGACACTAGCACCAGTGATGGTCAAGATAGCACATGTGTTGGGATTGTTGGTGAGGATGGAGTCGACATAACACCTATGTACGAAGAGGATCCATCTCCCATCCCTGATTATGATTTCTACTATGAGAATGAGGGGAGCACTCTTACAGATCACAAAACATGCTAGTTGGACGGGGTAGGGAAGAGGCCTTTAACAATATATGATTTGGAGGGTCGCATGTTGGTGACCGAGGATCAGGTTACACAGGTGTTGACCAAAATCGATGGAGCCCCTAGGTTCATTGAGGAGCTTGTGTGGAGAGCCTAGATGGAGGAGCGACACACTGAGATAGTAGGTGGAGTCACTAGTTCCCAGTTGCGAATCATCATGGAGGCACTAGAACAACTGAAGTCAGATTACTTGCAGTTGTTTATGGACAGGGACATTTCTCTCAAGTTTGTGGAGGACAAGGACCGAGAGTTTGAGGAGATACATTATCAATTGAGCGTGGCATGCTCTTCACCAACTATAGTAGGGAATCCATAATCTTTGGAAGCAGTGACACAGGAGGGCGTGTGTGCCACACATATTGAGAGGGAGGAGCATTATGAGTTGCAAGTACTTGAGGAGAGTTTGGATTGCGCTCCAAGTTGGCATTGCAGGGATCAATGGCCCTTTCGTTTGGACAGCTCATTAGAGGTTCCGAGCTTAGATGCAAATGAGATAGTTGATCGCATTCCTTGTGGACCAGGCCGCAAGGAGATATACCCATACTTGGATTGTGTGGATAGATACATGACGTATATGGACACACTCTGGGATACAGGTTCATTCATCATCAATAGAGCGTTCGGTCCAGTAACACATACATGATACATGCTAGTGCAGTAGGACACAGTGGTGTGCATCAGTATAAAAGAGTCCTTGTTGACACACAGTGGTGTACAATGGAGCTTCAAGGTGTTTCCTCCAGGGAGACCTCCTGACAGAGTCCTTTATTTTATCATTGGGATCGAGGACAATCGTGGATTGATTGACGTTGATATTCCTTGGTTATGTAGGGTCCATGATAGGAAGTTCTAGGAGTGGAGAGTGTAGTCGAAGTGTGATGAGCAGATGATTATGATCAGAGTAGTGCAACATCAGTAGGGTGGCACCTCTTTGAGAGTGGTATGGGACCTTGGGATCACATTTATTGACAACTTGACTGCCGACACCGATAGGATTGTTGGTTTACGTAGGTTTGGTTGTTGGGAGGAGTGGTCTTCTGAGGAGTTGTTCGAGTTCATACAACTTATGTTCGCTTGGTTGATTAGGAATAGTTAAGCAGGATCTTGTGATAGCACATCGCAGGTTCATGCTACGAGTGGAGGATACACATTTTCCATGAAGGTTTGGGACCCATGCATCACTTTGAGATAGGCTTAGTCAACGGAGCATCAAATTGTGATAACATTGCTTGAGGACAAGCAATCTTGGGGCAAGAGGATTTGTAATGCCCCTTTTTTGGAAAAATTAAATATTTCATTATGTTGCCTAAAGTTAAATTTGGCAACTAATATTTAATGAATTATTATTTAATTTTAAGTGACTTAATCAAAATAACCTTATAAATTCACTTTATTAAATAAAGTGCTCTTCTAGAAGCTTTGAGGAGGTTGGGTTAGATCTCTCTAGAAAGATCCATGGAGCCTTTAAAAGGAGCAGAGAGCAATTCATTTGAGCAGATTAGATTTGGATCATTTTCTTGTGGAGTGGTCGGTGAGCCGGGGTTTTTGTTAAGTTTTTGGAAAAACCATTTCATTGGAGTTTTGCTTCGGTGGTGAGGCTATCCACCTTAGTTAAACAAAGAGGGGAATCCATCCAAGGTTTCATTAGAGGTTCGGTCTATTTTAGCTTCAGTCCAATTTGATGTTTGGTGTTCTGTTTGGAGAGATCAGACATTGTTCCAAGTTATGTTTGTTATTATTGATGTATTGCAGCTGCTATAACAACCATTTCTACTTATAAAGTTGTATTCAATGATCCCATAATAATAAAATTCCCTTGTTATCTCTTCCATTTATGTGTACTTTGGTGTGTATATGATATGTTTGAAGAAATTACAAGGGTTTGTAGCAAAATTAATGCCCTAATTTTATTAAAACCCTAGTTTTCTTATAAACGAGATCTTACACTTTATGGATATCATCCTCGATATGTCATGTCACCCTTGAGAGGGAAAGAAAATGTTTAAACAATGGAGGACCATATAGATCACCAACAAGAGGTTCTCAAACTATTGAAGGACAACTTGGTTACACCACAAAATAGGATGAAATAACAATCGGATCAACATCACAATGAAAGGGAATTTGACGTGGGGGATTGGGTATTTTTTAGGCTACAACCATGCAAATAGATGTCCCTCAAGAAACAAAATACG